>AYEL01059660.1:0-17249 GCA_000484575.1 Olivierus martensii | reverse complement strand
ATTTCATACAAAAAATAATAATAAAATAAAATAATAATTTATTGAAAAATAATGCTGTATAAAGTCAAATACAAGGTCAAAAATGCCCAGGTTTTGCTATTTAATAAAAGTTATTTCTCTAAAATACTGTATATCTATTGATTCCCTGAAAATTAAATAATTATTAGATATTTAGGACTATTATCGGGATTTGTTGCTTTATTATAATTATGAGAAGTAACTACGATTATGAAAAATTCTTTTAATTCTCGTAGTTAAAATTCCTTCAAAAAATGCATTGGAGTACATAAAATCGCCTCATTTTATAGAATTTCTTTGCAATAATAGTTTGCAAAATTAAACGATTAAAATACTATAATACTTTATATAAAATTAAATTAAAATTGAAAATGGAATAAGAATGTGTAGTCAAATTTTTCGACATTTATTAGCTGTCATTAGTACTGTACAGTGATACCTCAGAATACGGTCCGCTTTGGAATAAGTCCAACTTGATATACGTCCTGTTTGGATGGGAAAAATTTTGCTTGGTATACGACCTTTGATTGGAATACGACCGACTCGCGTGCTAGAACTTGTATGAGTCTGTTGTGTATTCTCTTAAAAACACATTCCTTATATATAACTTGCAGAAAAGTACCACCCCAACAAGTAATAGCGTTGTCTGAAATGACCAGACAATGTCATATTTCATAAACATCCTTAGGAGAAGGCAGAAGCAAAATTCTTTGGACAGATTTTTAGTAAAAGTGAAATCTGGTGAACCCTCAACAAGGTCCAAATAGGGAAAAGAGACAGAAAATAGAAAGAGAAAAACATCAGAATTTCAGATTACTGAAGTTTTATTGGAAGCGGACTTTCCTTCCAAACAATAACATCTCCTCCTCCTCCTCTTCACATCGGTGCTGAGAAGACTGTCCTCCTCCTTTCTCAGCATCGTCCTAGTAGACACTCGACTCTTCTTACAAGTTGTATTTGAATTTTATTTCTTTCACAATTTTTCATTCATTATATGAGATCGGAGAAAACACGGTTTTTATATATGAAATATTTGCCATCGAACAAATATTTGGTATTTTCTGATAGTGGCAAGTCTTCTGAATAAAATGAGGTATTGAATGAAGAAAATCGAATAATAATTTAAAAAATTATCGATAAAAAACGAAGTATTACGCAACTTTTAATTAATTAAGATTAGTTGATAATTAGTCAAAAATTGACAAAAATTTATTAAAATATTGTCATTTTTTAATAAAATATGTTTATTGATATGTTTTTTGTTCATTTCACACATCCGGATATTTTTAGGAGTGGTCCGAGCAATGCCGTTGAACCTCATTCCTCTCCTGATGGCCGACTCAATTCGTGGCGTGGACTGTCAGCAATGGGCATTAAAATGCACCACCACTCAGTAACTTCCGGTTGGATAGTGGCGTAAAAGAAGGAAAGCCATGTTTCGTAACATTTCTTGTTTAATGACGATTTTTTTAATCCAATTAATCCTTATTCTGCAATATTAAATCGTTGGATTAAGCAGAATTTAATAATAAAAAATAATTTTCTCCAAGGTTCAACCAACTGGAAATTATTAATCAAGTAATGTAATTAAGAATGGCGCCCTCTATAAATTAATAATTAATCTGATCTACAATAAAATTGTCCATACAGAAAATTCGATTATCTGTCTAAAATTTCTAGATTAATTAATAATTTAAATATTCGTTGGAAAATTAGATTAAATTTCTTTTCCGCGATGATGATATTTTTTAACTGTAAATAAATTTAATTTGAATCTGTCTAGATAAATCACTAAAATATTTAATTATTATTATAATTTCCATTGATAAAATTATTTCAACATATACATAACGAGTGAAAAATGCATTTCTATTAGCATTTATTGGGAAAATAATTGAACAGAACACCTCTTAATCCCAAAGTAGATAAGGGAATTAATATACAGCATATTATAACATATTCTAATGATGTTGAGTAAAACACATAAAAATTGATGTCAAGGTACCACTATTCCATAACCGACGAATCCCTATTCCATAATGGTTTCTAGTGGAAATATTCTGAATAAACAAATTTGAAGAAATTAAAAATTGATGTCAAGGTACCACTATTCCATAACCGACGAATCCCTATTCCATAATGGCCTCTAGTGGAAATATTCTGAATAAACAAATTTGAAGAAATTAATTAGCCCAAATTCTACCATTTATTAAAATTATTTTATTTTTAATAATTAAATTAATAACTTTTAATATTATTGTTTTTAATAATAGCGGTGTAATTCAACCGCTATTTGAAAGTTCTGTAATTTCGTCCAATTTTCTTTCTGAACGTAAGGAATACATATGGGGCTTGATATATCGGTGATGAATCGCCTGTGTGGATCTCATGCTCTATCCAGATGCATAATCATAAATCCGAATTGTTACTCGCGAAAACTTTTATATTTATAAAATAGAAGTAATAAAGTTGTCTTTTCTTTTTACAAGTCAAACGAGAATTATTCCTCTATTATTGATTTTCGCTAACACATATTCAGCTAAAATATCTTCTCGATTCAGTTTAGGCTTTATTACACCAGTAGTCCCAGGTCGTAATTTTCTCGAGTTCATCTTCACCGCTACATCTCTTATCTCGGTGGAAGAGTATTTCCACCTACTAATTTAGTTAGAGGGAACTATCGCTCTGCGTTCGTTTGTGAGAATACTGCGAAGTTCTTTTAAAGCTGTTATGCGATATATCGATGTTTTTATCGCGACCTCCGCTGATCTACATTATATACAGGATAAGATTTATTCGGTAAATTACAAAACTTCACTTCCTCCCCTTTAGAATATTTGATTTTCCTATCCTTAAATGATATATTTACATTAAGTTTTTGTAAAATGTCTTTTCCTAATATTACTTTATATGGATTTCTAACACCATGTTAGCTATATAACACATGCGAGTGAATCGTTTTGGACCCAATTTCGGCATTAAATTATAAACACCACTGCATCGGAATGGATGCCCAGTAATTCAGCTGGTTCCTCATCATTAATAATGAGTCGCTTGTCAGATTTTCTAATTAATTCTCTCAAAATCACTGTCACTTTGGACCCCCTATCAGCAAGTAATGAATAATGCAATCTTCTACTTTTCATAATACTACAAAATCACTTAATCTGTCAAAATCCTTATTCGACGTTATCAAAATAGTATCGCGTTTCAATGCTTTGTTATTGCTCCCGGTCTAATTGTCGGCGGGGGTCGTTTCCCAGTGTTTTGGACTGGTAAAACGTCTATAGCCAAATCCTTATTCGACGTTATCAAAATAGTATCGCGTTTCAATGCTTTGTTATTGCTCCCGGTTCTAATTGTCGGCGGGGGTCGTATCCCCGTGTTTTGGACTGGTAAAACGTCTATAGCCCCTCTTCTGAAAATTATTTATACGATGGAAACATTCCCTAGCAAAATGACCTACTCTTCCTCAGCGATAACGTTTTCTTTTCTATCATTTCTTCGCGAGAGGCTTCGGTCACGTGATTTTAAGGTTTAGCGTAGCCAGTAAACGCTATGGCAAAAACTCCCTATTTCTTCGCGAGAGGCTACAAGTAAAGCATCTTCAAAGTTTTGGTTATAGGACATTACAGACTGGTTCTCACACAATTTTCGTAACTATTTATGATAGCATGTTTCTTTTAGTCAATTAAGATTTCACATTAAATTTATAGTCTGAAGTTTGTCATATCCAAACAAACTTTATAAGTTAACTTCTGGCTTAAACTAGATCCTAATTGCAATAAAAGCATTGTCACATGCTTAATTTTTCACCATCATGGTAAAATAAAATCTATTTGTAACGCATTTAAAATTTGATTACATGTCACATTAATACTTCTGAATGAGACCTAAGGCAGAAATGTTTCGAAAATGGTTAATTAATTAAATCAAATTTTTTATTCTCACACATCCACATGACAACATCACTGATAACGATACTGAATGTATACTTCCTTTACTTGTCATTCTTTAAATGTTAACTAATTAGCATTTTATTTTAATGGCAAAAGAAAGAAGACAAAATAGTCTGCTAATTATAGCGTGTAGATTAAATTTAAAATGCTATCTACTTTTAATGTACGGGTTGTTATAGAATAATATTATTTTCAGTTTTGTTCTTGATTGAAGAATCTGTTCAAGGACACCAGTGACACCAGACCGGGAAGTGGCAGACCAACTACAGGATCTACAGGAAGCATCTCTCACGGTTTCTTTCCAACATTCAGTCTCAGATCTGGTGAGTGATGTAAGTGAGCCTAAGAGTATTTTGATTAAAAGACCGAAAAAGCTGCTGGACCCAAACCTTTGGGACCTCGTGGACACTCATGGGATCCCGTGGGTTTCATATCCGTGTGGGACAAGGCCTCAGTGGATCGGGGACCGTTTATTCCTAATGTTTCACGCGATAGGCCTTCAGCATCTGTCGTTCGTCCGTCTTTTGACTTGACTGCGGAGATTAGGGCTTTTTGGAGGGAGGATCTATCACCAAAATGCTATCTACTTTTAATGTACGGGTTGTTATAGAATAATATTATTTTCAGTTTTGCGCTTGATTGAAGAAGCTGTTCAAGGACACCAGTGACACCAGACCGGGAAGTGACAGACCAACTACAGGATCTACAGGAAGCATCTCTCACGGTTTCTTTCCAACATTCAGTCTCAGATCTGGTGAGTGATGTAAGTGAGCCTAAGAGTATTTTGATTAAAAGACCGAAAAAAGCTGCTGGACCCAAACCTTCGGGACCTCGTGGACACTCATGGGATCCCGTGGGATTCATATCCGTGTGGGACAAGGCCTCAGTGGATCGGGAACCGTTTATTCCTAATGTTTCACGCAATAGGCCTTCAGCATCTGTCGTTCGTCCGTCTTTTGACTTGACCGCGGAGATTAGGGCTTTTTGGAGGGAGGATCTATTATCCGGCCAGGACGAACAGTTTCACAGATACACAGAATTCCTAATAAAGTCCAAATCTCTACTGATTGTCATATAATAGCATTCTTTCCAGGACGAAATCTAAATTGTTTATCGCTAAAAAATCAATTTTATCAAGGAACTAAATAAGTCGGTTTACGGTTATCAAAAACTTATCGAGGATTTTCCCAATAATGAGAAGGCTGATGGATAGACATCCAGAAAGTAAAGAAAGATTGGCATCAGGTCTAGGGATAAGCTTTAAAGATGCCACTTTCAATTTTTGGAAAATAACCAAGTGAAAGACACTAGTTGAAAAGGAGGAGAATGTCATTAGGGATGGCGGTAAAAGTGTTTCTAATCATAGAACCCGTAATACAGCCATACCGAGGAGTTTTTCGGATTTTGAATTTCTCAATAACTTCCTTAACTTCTTGAAGAGTGAAAATTTTATCATCCATAGAATTTGGGAAGAACTGATAGACAGTCGAATAAACTTTAGATCATGACACGGATGGAACATAAAGGAAGAGTTCCTTAATAGGTAATTATAAATTTTATAAATATAAACTAAACACATTATAGTAACAACGCCTAAAAATCTTAATAATAAAAACATTGATTTGTCGCTATAGTAACTGGTATCGTTCTATTGTAAAAGTGTTTCTAATCATAGAACCCGTAATACAGCCATACCGAGGAGTTTTTCGGATGTTGAATTTCTCAAAAACTTTCTTAACTTTTGAAGAGTGAAAATTTTATCATCCATAGAGTTTGGGAAGAACTGATAGACAGTCGAATAAACTTTAGATCATGACACGGATGGAACATAAAGGAAGAGTTCCTTAATAGGTAATTATAATTTTTATAAATATAAACTAAACACATTATAGTAACAGCTCCTAAAAATCTTGATAATAAAAACATTGATTTGTCGCTATAGCAACTGGTATCGTTCTATTTTTTTAATTTGTAATCTTCTATTCTTTTTTGTGTAACATGAAGATGGCGGATAGCCGAAAGCGTTAGTTACTCTTGAATAAACTAATCTTAACTGCTAAAAGTTCTTGTTTTGTAGTATTGTTCATAATTTAGAAGCAGTTATTAATCTAACATGTTTAACAGTTTTGACAACTTAGTTATCCACTGAATGTGGGAAAATTTGAGAAGATCCAAAAAGAGCAATGTTATTCTCGTAGCAATCCTGTACAATAATGATACCAACATTTTGGTCCTGTGTTAGTTTATAAGTAAAAGAGTTAACTGCCTTACATCTTTGGATTAATCTGGAGCGTAACAATTCCGTTGTCACTATGGTAGTTGTATATATCCACAAAGATAAGAGTGCCAACCTGACAAGTACTCTTAAAGAGAGTTTAATATTCACTTTGTTTAGCCATTTGTTGAATAATTCTTTTGGTTGTTGGGTAGCAGTTAAATGAAAAATACGTTATGCTTGAATGAGGCTTTTTGTCCTTGTGGATTTCGTATATTGGCTTTATGACAATTAGCACATAGAGGATCATTATTTTTATGATAACAGTTTTTAAAGTGATGTCTTCCACCGCAGTGACTACATTTCTGGGATTCGTCTTAGTTAATAGCATTATGATATCTCAAGCATGTGTAACATCGAAATAGTCATCCATCCTAATTGAAAAACCAATATTATAATAATATATCTTTTAACATAAGTATATTGCGAAATCTTGATGTCAGTTATTATTTCTTCTAATTTTTGATAACGTTTTGCTTCTGACTGTGTTAATTATTTTAATTCGTTGCAAAAATTCTATTTTTAATGTATTCATTTGGCTTGCATTGTTTCAATTGTCCTCTTCATTAATGGTATCAGGTACTGTAACAATATCATTTTTGGTTGTCCACTTAAAAGATTAAGTTCTCAATATTATCAAAAGCATTGATCAATCTGACACTCTGCTCTTTGTTAGCTAATCAGATACAAACACTGTCTGTAGTAGGGAAAAAGCTTTCTAACTTTTTAAGTCCCAGCACATTGGATTTTATATTTCCAAAGCAAATTCTTCTAAGCTCAAGTCCTTTCCATCTTCAACAATTTCTGGTCGGACTAATACCGATTGTTCCTCTTTTGTATCTCCAGCAATACTTGTGGAATTCATTTTTTTTCCCTGAATTAGTCTAGTGAATTTGCTAACCTCGGACTAATACCGATTGTTCCTCTTTTGTATCTCCAGCAATACTTGTGGAATTCATTTTTGTTCTCTGAATTAGTCTAGTGAGTTTGCTAACTGCTTTAGGCTTGTTAGATGCCATCAAACTAGCGTAAGAAGTTTTTGGAGATTCAGGCAGGTATCATTCATGTTCATATCCTTAGCAACTAGGGGTTTGTTGTCTTTCCCAAAGGATTTAAAAATAGTCAAAATTCCCGAAGTTATTTCTCTCAGGAGTTCGTCTTCTGGGAATTCATCATTAACTTCTACTATCTGTAAATCAGAATTTGGTTGCAAGACAATGTTCTGGATTTTCATTGTTCCACTACAAGACAAAACAAAAGCATCCAGGTCATAAGACCGTTAAAGTAGTGACATTGGCAGAGTATCAACAATGATAGATAAGGGAAAAAAATGTCCTAAAAATTTGAATTATGTCAGAACAAGATGTAACTCGCATCAAACTGTAGTACTAACAAAGAGTTATCCAATGATATTTAATACAATAATAAAAAGTCAAACTTTCTGCAATAAAATAAAGGTTGATTCAGAGCACACTAAAACAAGTAAATTTTAAGAACAGCATTATTCGAAACCGTTAAAATTTAAGCATTTTGGAACGTAATGTTCGTTCGAAATCTTGCGAGTCGCGAGTCTTGGAACGAATTAAATTTCGTAAGGTGAACGAACGCGTAATGATGTTTTCAAACATGTTTCGTTGCAAAATGCATGGATTTCATTGGTAGATGTTATCTCGACGGATTTTACCGTCGGGGAAAAGTTGAATCCATCTACACACTGGACGTTAGCGTTCTGTTAATTATTAACAGAAAATCCGAACAAAATAGAATGACATCCAACTAGTTAATTAACACTTACTAATTCTACAGTGCATACTATCTATTGAAACGATAATAATTCGTAGAATTCAGAGCCATTATTATATAAAAATAAAAAATTTATACATATTTGATGATTTAAACACAAATCTTACTGCTTAAAATTGCACTTTTACTTGAAATTCTTTACAAAATACTGTAATCTAATTGCATTTAAATTTTCTTTTATATCACATTAAATTTTGATATTTTAATAGAATTTTAAATATAAAATACTGAAAACTGAATAATAAGTTCCTGGTTCTATTTATATTTAAGAGTTTTAATAATAATGTATTTATTAAATTAATGCAACATTTTTGTTTGACATTTATTTATTAAATCATATCTCTTTTACAAAACGATATAAAAACAAATTCAAGATCAAGTGCAATATCACGTTTGTAATAACTGAATGATAAATATTAATAAAAAAAGTTATAAACTAAAAAAAAATTAAAATATAAAAAGCAACTTATTAATTACAATAATTTCTGTACATTAGAAAAATATTAAGTTGTTTAAAATCCGCTTAATTTCAATTATAAAACTATACAGTACAATTTTCAATATTTGAAAAATATTAAAACAGCTGGATGCTCGTATTTCCTAACTGTTTATATTCCCTTCTTTTTATTCCAATTATTTTCATGATAGCTAATATAGCTATCAGAGGATCCTCAAATTCCTTTATATGATTTCTGCTAGAAGTCCAATTTGGCGATATCCTTGGAAGGATCTGCGATCCGTTTGGATTATTCAACAACGAAATAGCTAGCGGAACTATGTGACCTTTACTTTTGCCTTTCTGCTGAACCTTACTGAATGTCTGTTTTCTCATAAGAAGATAATGGAAGGAATGAAACTTTTCTACAATTTGTTTATTTTCTTTAATTACCTATAAATATGTTATATTTTTAATAATATACAAAATCCTAAAATTATCTAATTCTAATTATCTTAATATTAGCATTTTTTTTACCTTTGCTTTTCCCGGATCATGACATAATATCCATATCAAAGTGCAGAGTTTAGTAAATATGCCTGTTCCTTTTTCTCTATAAATCTTCATCAGTTCTAATATTGTTTCTAACATTCCTTCTGTATTCCAAACAGCATTAACTGTTTTTGCATACTAATAAAATAATAATAATGTTTTTAAAAATAGACGTAATAGAAATAAATAACGAAATAACGAATAAATACTTTTGCCAAATTTAAAAATATATTAATAGTATATTTGATAAGTTCCATATGTGGAACACTACGATTGCAATTATGGAGGATATGCATAAGCACATCTAATGCTCTTCCTTCGGTCATTTTTTCACAACAAATAGGCGAAAGCTGACTAGTTTTATCTGAAAAATATTAATACATGCTGACATTATACTCTTAAAATTAAGTTACATAAAATTGTGCTCTATATATTATTAAAGAAACTTGTAATCGTCATTTTAGCATACCTAAATTAATTAATGTACTTAAAATGTGTGTTAGTGAATGTTGTCCTAAAAGAATGTATAGTGCATAGTTAGTTCTATTCACTAATTTCATATCATCTGTTGCATTAGCAGTAGCAGCTTTGACTCTTTCTCTTGCATTGATTATCTTCTTATTGGTAATATTTCTTCTTACTTTATACCCTCTCCAAGTTGCCTAAAATGAAAAATTCAAATTTTTATTTAAGAATTAAATTTATTTATTGCTTCTGTTTGTGATATTTGATTATTGTGATTATTAACCTATTCTATTCTTACAAATTAACACAGTAAATACAATAAAAAAAAAAAAAGCTAATATGTATAAATTAACTGATAAATGCAAAACTATTTTAAATGTTTTGTTTGATGTTCTTATTTATCTTATCTACTTTTATTCAATTAGAGAGATTATTTGCTACAATTGATTATGACTATACATAAATTTATCATACTTGTAAAATTTTTCAAAGACAAATTATAGTAATAATAATTTAAAATAATGAAATTATTATATTAGCATTCATTAAACTCTCTCTCTAAGTAATTTTATAATATATTTTTTTTAGTATTTGATATGAGCTTTTATATTTTAAAGTAAATGATTACTGATAAATTATATTTGTGTGTTTAAAGTATGGACGTGAATTTATAACTTTTGAAAACTTGCATTTTATAATTAACATTTTATTATGCAATATCTAACAAACATTTAAATAATAATTAAATCCTAAGCTTGTAAAAAACAAAAAATTTTTCTCAAAATTTTTGTTTTTCATATAATGTATTACAGTGGACTCGGGTTTTTACGAACCTCCAATTTATGAACTACACGTTTTTATGAATTATTTAATTGAGCCCAAAAAGTCTCTAATATTAATTAATGCAATTCCCATTTATGAATTTTTTTGAGAATCCCTACAAGTTCATAAAATCGAGAGTCCAATATATATAAATTTAATCTTTTATGTGAATTTTTGCTTACAATTTATTTTTCAGATATAATTGAATTTTTATAATAGATGGATATTATTTTAGAAATTATAATTTTTACAAATAATTTAAGAGAGAGATTTATAAAAAATATATCTTAATAAAAATGTTGACAGAACAGAACAAAGATCATTATTATACCTGTATTATGACTGCAGATTTATGAAGTTTAAGATGATATTTTCTTTTTAACCATGATTTTATAGCTTTCTGTATTATAAGTGCTGCATGATGCTGAATTTTTAAGTATTTCCTGGCTGATCTCTGGAAATTAGTTAAACTTTGCCGAAATTTTAAATAACGAATCCTGATCAGTTTGCATCTGAAAAAATGCTGAAAACATATTCACTTCAATTAAATATTTATAATTATTTTAAAAATGAGAAAAAAAATTTCAAGTAAATTTTTAATGATTAATAGAAATGATTTTTAATTAATTTACTTGAATTATTAAAACTGCTTTTGTTTTTTCTTCAATTGATTTTCTATATTGAAAATGCCTGTAATATCTTTGGATGCAGATTGCACATTTATGAGCGTAGGCTGAACAAACAAATTTATGTAACTGAATGTGATGTTTTGCTTCTGATAACTAAAATCAGAATTCAGAATAAATGTATTTCAGTTTAAATGACTGAAAAGAGATAATTAAATAAAATAAAATACCTGTATATCATTTATTATTATATAGCAATTATAACTACTTTGAAGAAGTGCATCTGAATAGTCTCCTTTCATCTGAAAAACAGTGTTATTCATTAAAGTACATTTTCTTAATGCTTCATTGAGCAATTCTTGCATTTGTTTTGCTAACTCTCTCTTAATTTTAGTTCTTCTGTACCATACTTGAATAGTTGATGCAGCTGTTTCCATTCTATTTATTAATAATAAAAAAACTCTTTCATAAAGTAATAAAATTTAAAAACTATACACACAAAAATACTCCTAATTAACAGAATTTTGTCTTTAAAATATTACTGATTATAATTTTTTATTTTAAACAACAAAAAGTACTTACTGTTTTAATTTCTTCTGTTCAGCTACATAAAGTTTCCATCTTTGTTGTAAAATAATTATAGCCTTACAAATTTGTAAGTATTTACATCTCTCACGATATCCACGATACAAAGATTGTATTTTGATAATATTTTTTCTTATAATCAGATAACGTCGTTTTTGATAATGTTTTCTGTACCATGATTGAATTATTACTGCATTGAGATTTTTATATAATAAAATTTCTGAATAGGAAGTTGATGCCATTATATACATTTTAACAAAACTTTTAAGTGAAGAATGCCTCATATAATTGTATATTCTTTTACATGTGATCATTCTGTACCATGATTGTATTTTCACTGCTGCTCTACTACGGGAATAATAAGTCTCAAGTAGGAAAAATGAAACTCTAGGAGTTAATACACATGTAGAATAAAGAGTTTTGATTTCTTTTACAATATTATATTTTACATAAAATTTCTGAATAATCGTGGCAGCTTCCCATTGTTTTTTAAACTCTGCTTTTATAGCTCTTTGAGCAAGTAGTGCTCTCCATTTCCTTTGTATAATAATTGTAGCTTTTTTTAGATTTAAATATTGTTTCCTTACTCTCAATGCTCTAAAATTTCTTTGAATTATTCTTATTGAATTTTCTCTTTTTTGTTGCTGCTTTCGTACAAGACATCCTCTCCACCATGCCTGTATAATAATAGTCGATTTTCTTATGATTGTATACTGTTTTACACTATTATTCCTTTTAATTGTTGCCTTAATATATTTCTGCAATGTAACAGCAGCATTTTTTAATTTCAAATATTTTTTCCTGTCTTGTTTCATACGATAAGTGGACTGCAATTTTAAGCATGCTCTTCTCATTTTGGAGAATTTCTTCTGAACTAAATACATTCGAATCAGAGATTGAATCTTGATAACAGATGTTAAATATTTTGATTTTCTCTCTCTATAATAGCAATATGCTTTCTCAATTATTTTTACTGCTTTCTTCTTTTGAATATATTCAAATCGTAATTGTTTCATAAGAAGATAAGCTCTAAAATGTGTCTGTATAACAACAACAGCAGAAATAATTCGTCTGTATTCCCGAGCAGTTTTTTTGCTTTTATACCATGCTTGAATTTTAATGATAGCTTTTTGACATTGAAGGAATTTTTTTCTTGCAATAAATCCTCGAATCACAGATTGTATCTTAATAGTCGAATGTCTTATCATCTTATATTCATTATAAACTTTCTTTCTGTAATAATATGCTCGAAAACGTTGCTGAATTACTAGTGTACTTTCTTTTAATTGACAAAATTTTTTTCTTTGTAAATATGCTCGAACACAAGCTTGAATTAAAATGCACGCTTTTTGCTGTTTAACGAAATGACAACGAATTATTGTCATTCTTGACCAAGCCTGTATAATTATTATTGATTTTTTGATTTTTAGATATTTTTCTCTCTGTTTCTTGCCTTTAAGATAAGCTCTGCAATTTATTTGTATCACAGTTGCTGCTTTATTCATCCTATAAATTAATTTCCTGCAAATATATCCTCTCCAAGCAGCTTGAATTTTTATAGCTGATATTTTTTGTGATAAATATTGTTTTCTTTGTATTTTCATTCTTGTCCATGCTTGTATTTTAATAGAATAGGCACATAATAAAAGGAACTGCTGTCTTATCTCTTGTGTCTTTTTTCTAGCACGGAAAACTTGTTGTAATAACACAACCACTTTATACAATTTTAAATATTTTGTCCTTTGTTGGTGCATACGTATCAACGACTGTATTTTAATCACAGATGTTCGAAGTTTTCTGTATTTTTTCTGTACTAGATATTTCCTGATATGAGACTGAATTATTAAAACAGCTTTTAATTTTCTGAACTGCTTCCGATACATGAAACCTCGATATACTGATTGAATAATAACTGCAGCTGATTTTATTTTGATATATTCTTCTCTTATTTTTGTAGCTAGAAGTTTGGCTCTAAATCTTCTTTGTATTGTAATTGCAGCACACTTTTTTGTAATGTAAATTTTTCTAATCTTTTTTGATCTAAATTGAGACTGAATAAAAATAGTAGCTTTTCTTAATTTAAGAAATTCTTCTCTGTAATATCTCATTATTAACACAGATTTATAATATTTCTGGATACATGTAGCTGCAGCATGCATCTTTTTTAATTTGCATCTTTCTAACCAACCTCTTATTATTGACTGCAAAATAATTATACTATTTATTTTCTTCAAATAGCATTTCCTATGATAGTAACTTCTATAAGATGATTGAATTATTATTGCTGAGCGTTTCATTTTTATAAATTCCTCTCTCTGTTTTCTTCCTAGTATTTGAGCAATTCTAATTTTTTCTATTGTAGCAACAGAAAACTTTAAAGACAATAAACGTTTACGGACCAAGAACATACGAACATACGACTGAATCATAACCATTGCAGCCTTTTGTTGTAAAAATTTTTTCCTTGCTATATAAGTGCGAAATGAAGTTTCAACAATAATAGCAGCTTTATAAATTTTCATATAATTCTTTCTTTCTTTCTTTCCAAGTTGCAAAGCTCTCCACTTCCTTTGCAATACAATTGTAGCCCATTTAATTCTCTCATAGTGTGTTCTAGTTTTCCATCCTTTAAAAATAGCTTGCAAAGTAATAGCAGCTTTTCTAATTTGTTTCCATTTTCTTTGTTGAAGCCATTTTCTTAAAAGGGATTGCAATAAAATTACTTTATTTTTAAAGTCAAGATATTGGTTTCTTTCTTTTTTCATTAACAAAGTAGCTCTCCATCGTCTCTGAATATTTATAACATATACTTTATGTTGTTTAAACGTTTTTTGTGCAATATGTTTTCGTACATTTTTCTGAATAATCAATGCAGCTTGTTTTTTCTTTAGATAAATTCTTCTTATTAAAATTGCTCTAAACCAAGTTTGAATTTTTACAGCAGCATTCTTTGCTTTTAGATATTGTTCTCTTGTTAATCTGCCTAAAAGAATAGCTTGATATCTCTGTTGAATTTTAATAATTGTATTTCTTGTTTTCAAATAATTAGATCTCACAATCACCATTCTTATATATGATTGCAAAATAATAACAGATTGATATAAAGTTCTATACTTTTTCTGTTCGATTATTCTTTTAACATTGCTCTGAATTAAAATTATTGATTTTTTTGTGCGTAAATATCTTTCCCTTTCTATTTTGGCAAGATGCATTGAACGGAAATGATCCTGTATAACAAGTATTGCTTTATATTTTTTCTTATATTTCTTACGTGCTAAAAAACAACGTATATTGCTTGCAACAAGATGGCAGCATTCCTTTTCTTATCAAGTGTTTTCCTAGTAAGATAACCTCTAAATGTTTTCTAAATGATAAAATATTAAATTTTAATTATTTATAATTTTAAAGAAATGAATTTAATAATAAATTTACCTGTATCAAAGTAGCCATTTTATCTTGTTGCTGTTTAATCTTTTCTGAACGTAATTTATTTACAAACTGTATTGCTTTATGTCTTCTCCAACATTTTTGGATAATAACTGCAGATTTTTCTTGTTTTTTAATTTTCTGTTTAGCGAGAAATTTTCTAAAGCAACTTTGTATAATGGTAGCAGCTTTATTTTCCAGCTAAGTAATGTTTGAACATATAAAAGTTTTAATAATTTTAGAAAATTATCAAACAACAATTTAAAATTATTTCAGTTCTAGTAACATACAAATATTGATTTAAATATAACTTATTACAAACACAATTATCTCACATGCCAATTATTTTATGAAGAAAGTCAGAAATATATTTTAATAATAAATATTAAAATTTCATATTTGAAAACAAGCTTTTTCTGAAATTTTTGTATAAAATTTAATAAACAATATAAATTTATTTACCTCTCTTCGTTTTATTTGTTTTTGGAGTTTCCTCCTTCTCCAAGCAAGCTGTATAATTCTAGCTGCACGAATTTCTTCACTCAAATCCATTAACCGACAGTTTAAATATGCTATAAGAACAATCATAACTTTTTCATCGGGTATTGTATTACAGATATAATTTGGTTGACTTGTAATAGGTATTCCACCAAGTTCTTGAATCTAAATATCACGTAACAAAAATATGTAAAACAAATGCTGCATTTCAAATATATTACTATTTGAAAATATTCTTGTATATTTTATGCAAGGGCTTTTTATTTTAATTATTAGTTTAATTCTATTTCATACATGTTTTAAAGAAATACATAATTTTATGAAAACTCACTTTATCAAAAGCAAGTTTAATATTACTTCTCTCATTATTTAATAATTCTTCAATTGAATCATTTTTAGATTTATCTGTAAAAGATTAAAAAAATTTTCATTATAATTAAAATAATTTATCTGATATATTTATATTTCATTTTATCATAAAAATGTAATTTAATAATTTCTAACTATTTAAAAAATTCTTTAAATTATTTCTTGTAAATCTGAAAATAAAATTTAAATTGCTTGAGTACAAAGTAATATAAGGGATTTTCCAGATGTTTTAAAACAAAAGAAATAACATTATTGATTTCCTTAAGTATATATTTCTGTAAATATATATTTTCAAGTTAACTGATATATATTTTCTAACTATAAATTGAATAAGTAACTTTACAAAATTAATTTTTATTTAATAGGTTATTATAATTATGTGGATCAGATAATCTAAGTTCTAATATTAATATCAAATTAATATTGTAAAAATTTTTAACTATTCAATAAAATGATAATTTGTTATTTACAAAAATATTAAATCAAAAAAATTCAACAAGCTGTTCTGGAATTCTACGAACTAATTGCCTATTTTCTAAATGTGCCCTTTGCTTTGATATGATGAAAGGGATCAAAATATATATCAAAATCATCTTAAAATACAAAACTTATATACTGAATGTCAAAAATCTATTAAATAATTATATTTAACAATGTCTTATGATAATATTGGGTTATAACAAATTATTTTGGCTGTATCAAAAAATTTTTTTTATTCAATAGTCATTCATCTTTTGACACAAAAGTCTTGAATGAAAGAATTAACTTCTTCATTGTTATTGAATTCTTTCCCATTTAATGCATTTTGTAATGATCTAAACAAGTGATAATCAAATGGCACAACTTTTATAATTATTTCATCTCTGACATATTTGTATAAATATATTTATGAATCGTATAAAGTGAAACAGTGCTTTTCTGAACTTTATCGTCAGACATTTGATTAAACTAAGATTGAAACAAGAGAGCCAAAATTCATTAAAATAAATAAAAAGAGACATTTTCTTTAACAAGAGTATAAAAAGAAAATAACGCATATTAATAACCAATTATTTTTCATTAATTAAAACAAACATCAAATAATTTATTTAATGCTTGTTCTTGTTAAGGAAACAGTGGAATTGAGGAGAAAATGATCTCGTCACCTGAGGAGCAGCATAGAAGCAGAATTAAAATACAGGTAGGCCTCGATTAGCGTGAATAATTGGTTCCACGAATTTCTCGCGCTAATCGAATTCGAACTAATCGAAGTATTAACTCTATGGAAAATATGATAATTGGTTCTTGCTTTGTGAGATTCCGGCCATTAGCTAAGTTTCACGATGAATAACCACAATAAACTTAACGTTAATTATTTAAGAAATATTTATTTTCATATTTTACATCATTGTTCATCATCTAAATTAATAACTTAC
>AYEL01059659.1:0-13846 GCA_000484575.1 Olivierus martensii | reverse complement strand
GCCAGGAGCCCGGCCATTGCACGGCGTCGGTCGATATCGTCTCCATGGTGGCCCACCAGTCTGGCGCGGACAGTGGGCTACATCGGTGATCGAACCGGAGGAGATTCTCGCCCCTTTTCAAGTTGGGTCGGCTGGTTGTCATGCTTTCCGCCCATCCGATGCGATTATTAGTAAGGGTTCTGCTCTTGTGGAAAGTTCGGGTATACTACAGTATACTCTTCCGTCCTTCCAGCGGGCTGTCGCGATTTTCGCGGCAGTTGCGCCCGAACTTTGGTGTCCTAAGGATTTCTCATTTTTGGGAGAACTTGATGTGAGAAAACCGTTGAGTTTTCGATCCCTTCGGGGACAGTCTGGTCGCTCAGTAATGAGCACCAGTCTCTGTAGCAAATACACTGCCTCTTGCGGCTCCGCTCCCTCTGTGGATGGAGGCAATTCTCGGCCCTTTAAAGGTGGCTTCGGCGACACAGTGCACGAGATACGAATTCGGCCTTCTTACCCCTAGGCCTGGCAAACCTTAGCGACTCCGCCGTATTCGTATTTCGTTCACTTTGTGGATCAGAGTGGAGGTCAGATGACGCACCCCTAGTTGCAGGCAATGATTAAGCCGAGATTATTCTCGCAGATGTTAAGTACTAGTTGCAGGTTATGATTAAGCCAAGATTATTCTCGCAGACGTAAAGTACCCTGTAGTACCCTAGTAGGTGGAGCAGGGGAAAAGCTTTGGCTGTCTGAGAATACGACATGCCCGGACCCCATGATTTGATTTTCAAGGGGTGGGACCCGAGACTGTACCCCGGGTCCTCCAGAATGGAAAGCCGAAGCGTTTCCACGCGGCCAATCCCAGTGATTGGACCCCATGATAAATATTTTCAAGGGGGACCCGTGACTCAAACACGCCCCATGATAAATATTTTCAAGGGGTGGGACCCGGGATTCGAACCCGAATCCTCCAGAGTGGAAAGCCGAAGCGTTTCCACGCGGCCAATCCGGCCGACTCAATCTGGGGATTACTTTCCATTAAATTGCAAGTTTGAATAACACAAATTAGCGCGGAAAATCGATAAATCGCATGTCGGTCGGATTGAAATCGTGGAACGCTTCGGCTTTCCTCTCTGGAGGACCCGGGTTCGAGTCTCCGATCCATCCCCTTGAAATTATTTATCATGGGGTCCGGGCCCGGCCATCGATCCCCGTCCTCCACAATCCGGCTGATTCCTCCGAAGGGGTGGCCAGATTGTGGAAGGGCTTGTTTCGCTCCACCGCATAGTATTCTACCAGAATGGAGTGTGGCGTCATCTTTTGACAAAAAATATCGCTAAATCAGCTATCTTTCTCAAACTTCTTTTATCCATCAGTAATCCTTCTATCTTTACAATTTCAAATGCATACGATATCGGTCTCGGCATTCCTGCTGAACCGCTCTTCCGATCTTATATAAAAAATGACATTTATTAAATTTTCAACGTTTATTATATAATGAAATTATATTTGTAGTAAGACACTGCTGTTCTTTTAAGGCTTCATCACCATACACAGCACGTAACTTTTTGTGAGCTTTTTTATCATTACTACCTTTACGAAAATAAAAAAGCAAAATGTGTGAGCTTGTGTTGCATTACTACCTTTACGAAAATAAAAAAGCAAAATGTGACGAAAATGTTTGCTTTGGTTCTCCATGTTTTAGCTTATTACACGCACACACTATTTAGCAAATCAACGTAATTTTGCTACTGAATGTTTCATAGAGGACCAGGTAATAACATATCAAAAGATCTTATTTGTGCAAATATGTAAACATGCATAAAAATACAAATAATGCTACCTGTTAATGAAATCCACAATGACTTAGTTTCCAACCCAATACAAGTGTACACTCATTTAAAAAAAAATGAGTGAAAATTTTTTTTATATGAGTATGTAAATTGTACTGAGTACACAAACAAGCCTAGCTTTCTATAGTTAGCAAATGACAGTACAGTACAGCTGAGATCGTGAAGGTTGGGAAGTATATGCATTTGCCTGCACATCTATGCACGGAGCATACTACAAGTGTACAGAATTTATTCAGTCAAATGGTGTCCAGTGATGATGATGATGATGATGATGATAATGATATATTTTATTATTCTTGTCATTGCTGAAAAAGAAGGAAAATAAGTCTGCTTTGGGTTCATCCCTATATGGAAAGAAACAAAGTAATAGATTGTTTATTGCTGTGAGGGAATTATCATATGATGCAAACTTTTAAACATTTTATAGAATGGTATTTTACGCTGTATATCAACTGGCAATACTCAAATTAAAACCTTTCCATGTTATGACCTTTTTTATGAATAGGGTTAATACCACAAGTTGCTTTTCCATGCAATGGAATTATTGTATTTATTACAATTATTTTAAGTAAAATGTGTTAATATTTGCATACATATTTGTTCAAATGAGCTATTTTATTCCGTGCTTTTTCTGTTATATCTTCTGAAAATATTCAGACAATGAATAATTGTACAAAGATATTTTAAGTAAAATGTGTTAATATTTGCATACATATTTGTTCAAATGAGCTATTTTATTACGTGCTTTTTCAGTTATATCTTCTGAAAATATTCAGACAATGAATAATTGTACAAAATGGATACATTTTTATTGTTTATATGAATTCAATTGTAGTACTGTTTGTTAAAAAGATTCTTTTCTAAAACATTCGTTAAAAAGAATGTGTTTACTGACGAGGGTCTCAAAGTAAGGCTGAAAACATTTTAAAAAATAAAATATTTCTTGTTAAGGAGCTGTATATGTAGCAAGATCAACTGTAGTACTTTCATTCATTCATTTTTAAAAAAATGAGTGAAAATTTTTTTATACGAGTATGTAAATTGTACTGAGTAGACAAACAAGTCTAGCTTTGTATAGCTAGCAAATTACAGTACGATATGGCTGAGGTCGTGAAGCTTGGGAAGTATGACAAATACATGCATTGCTGCTTCTTGTACAAATAAGATGCATTTGAAAATATACAGTACTGCAAGTAAATGATGCTGTGTCTAATACGTGTCTATGATGATATGCTCCATCAATATATCCTATGTATCAATACAAAGGAGTTTATTTTTACCCTTCATGATATTCTGCTCATGCTCTCTAATTCGAGTGCAATGATTGTGTCTAGTACAACCAATGTACACCTCATCCCTATTTAGACTGTTATTTTAATAGGAATCCAGTAGATACCAGATCTCAAATTAGGTTGAATGGGAGGCTTGATGTTCCTCAGGTATTGAAATATCATTTTAGTCCTTTTATATGTGATTCTCCATTCACCAATCTTCTCCAGCAACCTGAGATTCTTTTTCATGAATGTACAATACAGTAGGACTGCATATCTCACTACCCTTAGTGGCTGCACGCTACTGCGTGGTGGAAAAGTTTCTTTTTTCTTCAGTGCATAGAATTTGAACAGGTTTCCAGCTTGATAACTGTGCTCTACACCTTGTCTTACAATATTTCTCATCTCCTTCCTTATCCTTTGCCACTTTCATCGAGCAATATGTCAAGGCCCTCCTAAAGAGAACATGAAAGCAGCCAACTTGTACTGTTCTGGATCGTATGATGCCTTCCTTATGTAAATTGCCCTAAATGTTGGCTTCCTATAAACCATTGCATTATAGCAGGAAGGCTATCAAGAAAGTATATATTCCTGTTATTCATTTGGTTCAGATTCAATTGAATGCCTAAGGAATCATCTGTTAAGTCTTCCTTTAGCCATATTACTGAGTCCTGGCTAACTGAGATTAGAAATGTATATCATCCACATTTCTCACATAAAGTGAGAAATTCTTTTCAAGTGTTGATACGAAGGAAAGTTCTTTAAGTCTTAGCACAAGTTCAGCAATCACACCAGCCATAGAGCTACCAATTGGTATACCTCTTGCTTGTTTAAATAACTGTCCCAAAAGCATAAAATAAGATGGTTCTTTTTCTCATAGCCTGTTAATAAAATCCATTGGTGAGAACACTGTGTGTTTATAGTCCTGCATCCTGCTGTTTCAACACCTGGCCATGGCCTTCTCCAAAGAGTAATTTGGTCTGATTGCTATTGGATCTTTATGCAGCTTTATAAAGGCAAAAAGATGAGGATAAGATGGAGAGGTCATGGTTGCTGTTCTAAGGAAATCAGGAAGATTCTTAACTTTCAATATTCTTTCTACTCAGTTAGCCAGTGCTGGTGTCAAATTATTTTGGACAGGGACTGATTCAGTTTGTGCAATGTAGTCCTTTAAAAGTTACCAGTAATTATATTTTACTTACAGCTCTATTACAGGATCCAAATTTTTCTTTATAAAACGTTTTTGGCCTTTCTAGGAGACCCTCTTCAGTATTCTACATAGATATTCTTATTGGCCGAAAACGTTATATAAAGAAAAATTTGAATCCTGTAATAGAGCTGTAAGTAAAATATAGTTAAATTTTAAAGAAAGACAGGAGTACTAATATTAGTTACCAGTAATGTTCAGTTTTTATAAAAACAAACCTTCTAGACTTATATCATATACAGGTAATACCCTCTTGTGTAAGCCAAATTCTAGCTTGTTTTATTGACACTTCTCTTTTCAGCAGACAAGGGTCTAACTTCTTAGTAGTTTCTGCTATTCTCCAATGTACACATTCCACTTCTAGAGAGTTGCATTTAAGCAAAGATTCAAGGCTAAGAATGAGAACTTTGGGATTGAATCTTCTCCTGATCATTGAGTGAGGACCTGCCTTAATAAGGTTAATGAGATATTCTGAAATAAGTAGTGAGTAAGGATGGAGAGGTGCTCAAGTACACAACGACAAACAACTTGTACGGTTAATGCCTTGGATCTTTATTCTTGAGAGAGAGAATTACATAACCCAAATAGAGCAGATAAATACCTTATAAACAGAAGGTTCTTGCAAAATCTTGATTTTATATTTCTTGTATATGAACACAACACTAATTATCTATAGTTCAAAGTTCTTGATATGATCTTCATCCACATGGGGACCTATTTATAATCATCGTCCAGTCTTTGGTTTCTTGGCGGTCTTCTTCTAACGATGCATGGCTTCAGACGGTAATTTCATTGTTAACTAATGACTCAAAGTGAGTAACACCTTTATGTGTTCCTCACTTTGAGTCAAGAATATTAAATGTTGTAACTGATTTTCTCCAGATATGAAAACTGTTACTTTTATAAATAAACAACTTGGAGAAACATCCCCACTCTCTGTGTAATGGATAACTAAAGCTGATGTAGACCAGTTGAAGGATGTCGAAAATGTTTCTTTTGTGAAATAAAAGATTCTTTTCTGCCTAGTGCTGTATTGTTTTTTTTTATTTCTTTTATGTGGGTATAGGATCCGATCCTGTTAGTGCGGTGCAGCCGGAGGAACAGGATGGCAGTTGTGAAACCTTGGTGGTGAAAACTGTTACATCTTCTTTCTCCTAGCTGTTCTTTTTCCATTCTCTCTGTCGATGGGGGTGGAGAATCCCCTTTTATCACATCCCCGAATCTGGGACAAAACGTCACATCTCACCCGAAATTCCCTGGCTTCAATGCATTCCCGACTATTGTTTATTATTTCCTTTGCAGGTGGGGTCTACTGCGATAGTCCCTGGACACCTGCACAAACACGATCCTTCACCCACAATATGTATTCTTTTTTTGTTTTTGAGATTTATGACGCTGGGGATGAAGTTTCACACTGGGCAGTGCAACTCTGTAAATGCTTTCTTTTCGATCTTAACATTCTTCCTCCTGTTTGCAATTTCTTTGTTCAATGTTTTTAACTTTCTCCCTTTTACAATTTCTTTGATGTATTAAATTTTTCTTATACATCGCAAATATAATTCATATTTCTATGATCCTCACATCAGTAATATGTATTATGTAACATTATTTTCACTTTTTTATTGTAAGTAACATGAACACGACAGGACAGTAATTTAACACATGTCATCAACCAATGGCTCTTTCTAACTTTTATAAATAAACAACTTGGAGAAACATCCCCACTCTCTGTGTAATGGATAACTAAATCTGATGTAGACCAGTTGAAGGTGGTCGAAAATGTTTCTTTTGTGAAATAAAAGATTCTTTTGTGCCTAGTGCTGTATTGTTTTTTTTATTTCTTTTATGTGGGTATAGGATCCGATCCTGTTAGTGCGGTGCAACCGGAGGAACAGGATGGCAGTTGTGAAACCTTGGTGGTGAAAACTGTTACATCTTCTTTCTCCTAGCTGTTCTTTTTCCATTCTCTCTGTCGATGGGGGTGGAGAATCCCCTTTTATCACATCCCCGAATCTGGGACAAAACGTCACATCTCACCCGAAATTCCCTGGCTTCAATGCATTCCCGGCTATTGTTTATTATTTCCTTTGCAGGTGGGGTCTACTGCGATAGTCCCTGGACACCTGCACAAGCACGATCCTTCACCCACAATATGTAATCCCTTTTTGTTTTTGAGATTTATGACGCTGGGGACATTGTTTATTATTTCCTTTGCAGGTGGGGTCTACTGCGATAGTCCCTGGACACCTGCACAAACACGATCCTTCACCCACAATATGTATTTTTTTTTTGTTTTTGAGATTTATGACGCTGGGGATGAAGTTTCACACTGGGCAGTGCAACTCTGTAAATGCTTTCTTTTCGATCTTAACATTCTTCCTCCTGTTTGCAATTTCTTTGTTCAATGTTTTTAACTTTCTCCCTTTTACAATTTCTTTGATGTATTAAATTTTTCTTATACATCGCAAATATAATTCATATTTCTATGATCCTCACATCAGTAATATGTATTATGTAACATTATTTTCACTTTTTTATTGTAAGTAACATGAACACGACAGGACAGTAATTTAACACATGTCATCAACCAATGGCTCTTTCTAACTTTTATAAATAAACAACTTGGAGAAACATCCCCTGCTCTTTGTGCAATGGATAAATAAGCTGATGTAGACCAGTTGAAATTGGTCAAAAAATGCTTCTTTTGTGAAATAAAGATTCTTTTATGTCTACAACTATAGTGACCTCAAGTAATCTAAGAAATTCCTACATTCAAAATTTCATCGATATCGATTGAATAATGTGATCTTTAGAAGTTTCTGTGGAAAAGGAAGATAAGAGTGATACAATTATATTGCACATCTGCAAGATAATTGGATCACTCTGAATAATAAATTATGTAATAAGAAATCCTTGTAGTGCAAGCAGGGCTCTCCTATTATACATCTGAGATGATCATGTAATAAAGATCTCTGCTTGCACTGCAAGTTTTTGTAGATTCTTTCTAAGGAATTGTTGTATTTCAATTTGTATCTCCTTCAGTTTAGCTTGTCAACAAATTGGATCTTCTGTTCTTCTTCCTATTCTCACATTTCATATTTCATGAAAACAGATTATGATTTTCTTAATGGTTGAATTATTTGGAACTACAACATCTGGGTTCTTATGAAAAAATCTTTCAACAACATGTTATGATTGCTGTGTTAAATGCTCCTCAACAATAAAAATCTGCACCTGGGGAAAAAGCATGCTGCTTCTTTCATAAATACTACTACACTGTACACATTCAAAACTGTATTACACTGTACACATTGTCACTAATCATGTAGTTAAGCCACTCAGTTCAGTAGGTATTGAAGAACTAGAACAATCTCTGCATTATTTACATAATCGTCTCTGCAGATGTGTAAGATAACTGGATCACACTATAAAATGATGCTTTTTTGCTGATTTTTTCAATTTTTAAATGCTCTGTTTGTTTTATTAATAGGATTATTAATAAAAGAAATAGAGCATTTAAATAATTCTTTATTTGAACTCTCAAATTTGGCAGTTGGTGTCCTATTGAATACTCTTCTTAAATGTAATCATCAGATTAATGATATTTAACTAAGGATCAAAGTTATAGTGAGCTGAATTTTAGCCTTAATGACTTCTGTAATAAGAATAGTCAGTGACTACTGTACTTTGTTTAGAGTCATTGTTATGTTTCTTGATAATTTCAACTCAGATTTAGTGACTGTTTTCATGTTTTTGTGATTTCTTGACAAAATGAAAACATAAAAAAGCTGCATTTCAGTTCTACTTCAGAAGAGTGAGAACACATTGTAACATACTGAAGCTATCAACAAAGAAATTAAAACCCTCTACAAAACAGCCAAAAACATGGATACACAAAAAAATACATACAGAATTTATTTTATGTTCTATGTCAGAAATTAAAACCCTCTACAAAACAGCCAAAAACATGGATACACAAAAAAATACATACAGGACATAGAACATAAAATAAATTCTGTATTCCTTTATAACAACACACAACAATTAGATCATAATAATCTGAGAATCAGCTCCACAGAAAGCACCAAAAAAAGAGTAATTTCACCATACAGCTTAGCCAACTCTAAAGTAGTAAGAAACAATTAGAAAGAATAAATGGACACCAAGCTATACGAGACATCCCACGGTATATCAACTAATATGCAATGAGAAGGATAAAACACTTAACAAAATAAAAAGCAGTATTTATGAAATCCCAATTAACAATATAACAAAGAACTGCAATGAAGTATACATAGGTGCAACAAAAAGAAATCTTAACAAAATACTGAAGGAACATAAAAGAGACATTATGTGTGTCAACTTCACAACAGCATTGGCTAAAACTTGCTATGAAAACGATGTGTCAGTAGTTTGGGACCGAGCAAAGGTAGTAAAAATGGTACGAACAAACAGTGAGCTACCCATAGCAGAAACCATAGAAATAATCTCAAAAATGGATACTGAATACATAGTCAATGATAACCCTTCGACAGACCCCCAGCTGTATGGATTTTTGCCCTCCAATAGCAATTAGTCATAAAAAACCTTTTTAGATGTTCATTATTTTTATTTTTGTATTTAATATATAATTTTTATGTATTTTTCTTCATTAATCTTTTCTTATTCGTTCTTTGTATGTTTACAATAATAATAGCAAGTTTATGTCTTTAGAACTTTAGTGCATGTTCACAGTTTAAAAAAGTTTGATTTATAATATAATTCGTTGAAGATGGTTAGTGTAATAACCGAAAGTACTACAAATAAAATCAATAGAAACTAATAGCACTTATGAGTCTTTTATTCTAAAATATATCGCGGATTCAAATGCTATAAGTGCTATTAGTTTCTATTGGTTTTATATGAGAAAAAAGGCAGTTATTTTTTAAGTTTGAAAACAAATAAAAGTTTTCAACTTAAATCCAACTGCATAAAGTGCTTTGTTCTATAATTTCTAAAATGAAAACAATTGTGCTGGATAAATTTCAGCATATTTGAACTAGGATCTATCAAAGTAATGTGGGATTTGAATAAAGTTTATGCTAAAAAGAAAAATGCGTTTGTGAAGATCATTTTTATTTTAATGCAAATCTGACATTGAAATTTAAATAATTTTTATGTAAATCACAATACACTGTTCATAGTTAATATTATATTTTGTATTTGAATTAATGCTCATATAAAATGTAGTTTGATTTTTCTATAACTACTATAGGTTTCCACCATGTTTTCTGTCATTATGAAGGAAAATAATAAAACAAGACTATTCCATTCCATTGCATTAAAAGTTTAAATTTTTTAATTAATATAGTTTTTACTTGTATTGTAAGAATGAAACAACATTAAACAAGAACTGGTTATATCTATTATTAGGTTAAGCTTATTATTTTTTCTGTTTGTCTTCTCTATTGACCATATTGATTTCAAGATCTCAAGAAATAATTTCTCGGGATCTTGAAATGATATGATTTTAATCTTGATATGAACACACTGAAAGATTAAATATATTTTCATGATCTAACAGTACTATCTGTTTAGTTTTATTGTCTCTTTTATATATTATGTCATTTTCTATAAACCATTGTTTAGTTCTTGCAATGAACACTTGATGCTTATTTCCATTTTTCCTTCTTTTTCACTTTTTTACTTTCCAGCGGTTTTTATTTATGAGTTCTCATTGCATCACTTCTTTATTGCATTCTTCTAATGGTATTATAACAGAGTCAAACATGAAAGAAAAAGAGAACATAAGTAACCTGAAAGTTATCTTATTAATATGATGTAATTTCTTTATCTTTGAAGCAAAATTATTGAATTTTGATGATTCTAGATGTTAATGAGAAAAACTAAGTAATGGAAAAAATGAATTTATTTTTAAGAATTAATATATTTTTTATAAATTTTTGAATTTTAAGTTTTTAGCATTGATTTTCTGTATTAATATTATTAGAAGCAATTTTATATTCTGTGCAAATAATTCTAAGCAAGCTTTTTCATAAATAAAACTTGCTTAGCAAGAATTGTTAAATACAATAATAATATTAAGTTATGATAGTATTTAGCATTGAACTATGCATTATATACTTTCACTTTTTATTAGAACTATTAATTAACCAGTCTTCAGCACTTTTTTAAGCAAAAAAATTTATACTGTATATTAACACTTGTTAGAGATCTTTCAGCTTAATAAAGCCATCCTCAATAACTACAAGTAAACTTGTGGTTACTGAGGATGGCTTTATTAAGCTGAAAGATCTGTAACAAATACTGTATTAAAATATAAATTTTTTTACTTAAACAAATGCTGAAGACTGATTAATTAATAATTTAGCATTGAATTGGGTAACATTAATATGCATGTGTTAATTCTATATTTTTAAATTTGAATTATTAGAATGTATGTTTGATTTATTGTATATTTAGAAGCGATAGTATTTTTATGTAACTGTGCTTATTTGAACTGCTGATGAGGATTGTGTTAAATAAGGATTGGATTAAGCACTTCAGTTCTTAAAATTTATTTTTGTGTATTATCTTTTTATTTTATCATCATAAATATTTCTATTTCATATGCTGCTAAATATACATGCTTCCTTTTGTTTCCATGTGTATCTATCTTGTGCAATCTATATCCACTGCAAACCAATTCTTTTCTTATATCATCCCTCCATCATTTGTATTGCCTGCCAGGATGTCTTTTATCTTGCCTTGGTTGCCACTGTAATTCTTTTTGTCCATCAGTTATCATTGTATGTTACTATGTGGAAATAATGTAACATTCAAGCACTTTATGCAGTTGGTTACTAAAAATTCTTTATTCGGAGTACTTTTAGTTATAAACCATCTTCAATGAAAAATATGAGAATTCTGGTATTTTTCATTGGAGATGATTTATAACCAAAAGTACTCTGAATGAAGAATTTTTAGTAACTAACTATGCAAAATGCTTGAATGTTACATTATTTTCAATAATTTAGGATAAATGCAATAATTTGTGAATGCTATTCTTACTATGTGATTTGCCCAATGCCATTTATTACTTCTAACTGTTACCATTATGTCTTCTATTTTGATTTGTTTCCTTATCCAGGTATTGATCTTGCACTTCCTCCTGGTGAATCCTGACATTTATCTTTCCATGCTTCTTTGGATTGTTGCTAATTTCTGTTCCATTTTCTTTCTAAGGGTCTATATTTCACAATTATATGTCATTATTGGTAATATGCACATATTATTTTCTTTTGAGACATATTGGGATCCTGTTGTCTCTTAAGAAGTTGCTGTATTGGCCATATACATGCCATTCCAATTGCATTCTGGATTTCTTTCTGCCTCTTTAATGCTGTTTATATATTATTGCTTTTGAAGAGTAGTAAAGCATTAAACATTGAAGAGTAGTAAAAGAGAACTTGATTTTGATTTTGGCCTGTTGTCTCTTAAGAAGTTGCTGTATTGGCCATATACATGCCATTCCAATTGCATTCTGAATTTCTTTCTGCCTATTTAATGCTGTTTATATATTATTGCTTTTGAACATTGAAGAGTAGTAAAAGAGAACTTGATTTTGATTTTGTATCCTAACTGCTATTGTGATAGCAGTTAGGATACAAAAATAAAATGGATATGCTAAGATACTTAAGCATAAAAGTAATAGGTTGAATTTGAAAAAATTGAATTTCTGAATAAATTATAAAATGATATATAAATTGATATGTTGTCAATACTATCAATATTACACAAGTGTGGCATGAATCATCTAGGCATTCTATAATTTGGCCATTTAAACTGCAGTTATAGAGTAGATGAATAATTTTTCATGCTAATTTATTAATTTGTATTACAAAATCATATTCTTTATAAATATTAACAAAATGTTCAAAACAGTATTAATTTAATCAAAAAAACATTAGAAGAAGAAGGGAGAATCTTTGTGCTCAGAAACCAAATCATAATTTTTCTACATGTTTTGAAAGTTCACTATTTAAGATATTTTCCAAGAACATAGTCCTTGCAGATAGAGATTTTATGTAGTTTTCTTTCTATTGTAAATAACATTAAGCATACAAACAAATTTTTCCATTAGTTCGTAAAATAGCTATATTGTACTTAGATGTAATGTTGATATAATGTATTGATTAAACATAAATTACTGTTAATCAGTATTAATCTAATTTTGCAATTTTTAATAATTCAAATTTATATTTCACTTCATTTTAAATAATTTAATTTTGATAAATAATAACTTTATTTAAATATTTACAGTTTAAAGACTTTCTAATTATCTACAATAAAATGGCAGAATTATGTTTTAATCATTGTGTGTATAATATGAATTTTAGAGAATTGACTGCAGATGAGGTAATTTAATTTTTATTTCTATATAATGGATATAAATTATTTAGAAAAATAAAACGTAATATTTTACACACTAATTTGAAATTAATTTCACTTTGAAATTAACACTAAAAGCTGTAAATCACTAAGTCTTAAAAAACAATTTTCTTAAACTTAATTTAAATAATTTAGTTCTTTATTTTTAAATAATTATTTATATTATTTTATTTACCTATTCATCATCAGTTATTAAAATAAAATTTTGTAAATTTACTATCTATTTTTTTTGAAAGAAATATTAATAATTTAGAAATATTTAGAAACCATAAAATAAAGATTTGTAATACTAACTTCTTCTTCTAACTGCTTAACATTCTTTTATTAAACACATTAATAAAATCAGCACTATCTGCAGTAAGGTATTCTAATAATCTATTTTTATTCAGTTAAATACACTAATGTTTTCGGTGCTATCGCACCCTCTTCAGGTATACACACTTAATTAAGTGTGCTGATTTTATTAATGTATTTAAAGATTTGTATTTTTGTATATGCTTAAAAATCAAAAAGTAAGACAAATTTTTATAATAGAGTAATATTAATATTACGAATATTATAATCAGAATAATTCAATTCTGAGTTTCACACTTTCAGTTTTTCCAGGAGGGGCTATGTTTGGACCCAGTCCTTTATTAAAATTTAACCGATTTAGATCCATAAGTATGGATCTATGTAAGTCAGGGATTACCTGTATTCATAGAAATTTATCAGTTATACTATTTAAACCTACTTTCTATATCACTGCTTCTACTCTTACTCATACCTTTAATCTATAGCACTCATTGCAGTTGAGTTTCTTTCATACAGACGTATCGTAGCTAACGTGTTCGTTAATGTTTACCATCTTCAGGCTACTAAATATTCGTAAAAGGCGTTCTAAAATTCTATAACGTTTGTCTAAATCAACCAAAAAATGTTGCCATGGTGATTTCTGTAACATGATGATTTTTACATAGGATGTTGTTGTTTATCTACTTAAGCGTGGCACAATTATATAGCTGTTAAATGCGATCACCTATGATCTCACAATGCATCAACTGCGTAGCTTTAAGCGAGAGGGAGATCCACTGCAGTCCTGTCATTTATTATATCTTCCATTTTTT
>AYEL01059652.1:0-86517 GCA_000484575.1 Olivierus martensii | reverse complement strand
GTAGCTGTAATTCAAAAAATAATTATTATTCTAAAATATAACCTAAATATTTATCTGCCAGGGGAAGTTTGGCTTGTTCATTATTGAACCTCTTCAGACTTCTCTGAAGCCGCATATCTAGTAGATATCATAAACGTCGATCTTGGATAGTTAAAGAACCGAATTATTTCGGAAGGTGAATGTATCTTGGATAGTTAAAGAACTGAATTATTTCGGAAGGTGAACGTCCAGCCATAGTTAAAGAACTGAATTATTTCGGAAGGTGAACGTCCAGTGCGAAGTTAAAGAACTGAATTATTTCGGAAGGTGAACGTCCAGCGCGAAGGCCTTCGATTATACCAAATTATTTTGGAACGTCCAGCGCGAAGGCCTTCGATTATCGCTGCTTTCCGATTATATTTCATCATAAACTGTCGATTTTGGATAGTTAAAGAACCGAATTATTTTGGAAGGTGAATCCAGCGTGAAGGCCTTCGATTATCGCTGCTTTCCGATTATATTCTGCATGATCAGCTATTTTGTACTTATCCTCAAACGCATCGTCTGTCTGGCTTATATCAGCTATTTTGTACTTATCCTCAAATCACTCGATCTTAACTGATCAGCTATTTTGTACTTATCCTCAAATGCATTGTCTGTACCAGCGTGAAGGCCTTCGATTATCGCTGCTTTCCGATTATATTCTGCATTTAACTGATCAGCTATTTTGTACTTATCCTCAAACGCATCGTCTGTCTAACTAAAACGTCAGCAGCATCGTAGCGCTGACGTCAAATATGGCGGAAAATTCAATTTGAAATTTGTCCGGATTTAGCTGTCGCACCCTGTATGTTTATAATTTTTTATTTTATTGTTTACATTTTATTCACTGAAATATATTTTGGTAATTATTATGCTGTAAACCTTCTTATGAATGGACTAATAGAATAAACTGAGGACTGATATTGTCAATTGTTTCATACTCTTGGATTATGTATAAAAATTATCACCAAAATAACAATACAGTACTGTATAAATAACACTCATGTTTATACTTAATACACAGATATAATTAAAATTATAACGAATGTAAATAAATGATGATAAATAAGATAAGCCTATTAATCTCAAATAATCTCATTGCAAATGATTTTGGAAAATGATTGCAACAGATTTTGTTTTTTATTTTCGAACTCCAAAATCTTATACATTAGAAGTTCATTCATGAGTATTTACAGTATTCATGAACTATACTTCAATTTAGAAATTAAAAATATTTAATGAGACGTCTATTATCTATAGATGGCATAAATTGAAATGATTTTAGAATTGAATGGAAAAAGTTTTTTACATTTCTTTATGATAATTATAAAAATAAATTTGTCTTATATATAAATAAAATGAATGCTAAAAATATTTAGTAATATTGCCAATTTTAATAGTTTAATAAATTCTATATCTACTGATATAATAAATTTGTTATATATAAAAATGTGTAATATAATTATATAAAACTAATATAATATACCAGTTTGAATGTTTTTTAATTGTTTTTATTAATTAAAAATTAATACATTTATTTGTAGTTCCAAGACGTATACGTGTATATGCAGATGGTATTTATGATTTGTTTCACCAAGGTCATGCACGACAGTTGTTGCAGGCAAAGAATGCATTCCCTGATGTGTATCTTATTGTTGGAGGCAAGTATTAATAAAAGAATACATTTTTACAATAAAAACAATTCAATATCTAATATTTCTTTGTTTTGAATTTATAATAATGTACTTAAGAGCATATTAAATTCTTTAGTAAATAATGATGACATGACTCATTCAAATAAGGGAAGAACTGTTATGGTTGAAGATGAAAGATATGAATCTGTACGTCATTGTCGATATGTGGATGAAGTTGTACGTGATGCTCCATGGGTTTTGGACAATGATTTTTTGCAAAAGCACAAAGTAAGATGAATTTATTAAATTTTATGAGTATACAGATATCCTTGACTTATAACAGGATTCACTTCAAATTATGTCATTGTAACTCAGATTTTGTCAGAAGTTGGAAATGCCCAAAATTTATAGTTTTCTTTGTGACTAAATTTTATTAGGACACTATACATTATCTTAATAAACATAGAGAACATAAAATTACAAGAACCAGACACAAAAATAGATGCCTTCCATATATTAGACCAGGGATCGGCAACTGGCAGCCCATAAAAGGTTGACCATACTTACATAGCATGTAGCCTGTATGTTGAATTATGTGAATAATGCATTTTATAATATGAATAATAAATTAAAAATAATTTTATACTTCGTGATATCACCATACAATTTGGTGTGAGTCATCAGGAGTGGGGATAACAAAAGCGAGCTCACACTTTAAGTTATAAAGTGGACATAGATAATTTGTCTAAGGAAAAACAATCACAAAAGTTACATATTAAGCAAGGAGACAAACATATTGTGATGCATAAATTATATTATGTGTTTTTACATGATAATTTTTCATTCATTTTCATGTTTGTTTCATATCTTGTATTTTAAATATTTCTGTATTTTTTAAGATTTGTATAATAAAAATTTATGATAAATATTTTTTCATTTATTATTTTCTCTTAATTAAATGTTTATGGCTTGATTATTAAAAATAAAAGTTGAATGTGGCCTGTAAGTCTGAAAAGGTTACCGACCTCTGTATTAGACTGTTGGGGTTGGGTGTAAGATTGTTGGGTGTAAGATTCAAACCCATTGAATTGCATTGACCAATCACAGATTTTACTGATTGCATCACTGTCATAAGTATGAATCGTCATAAGTCAAAGATTACCTGTATTTGTTTTAAATAAAAATAAATGGAAATTTTTACAGATTGACTTTGTTGCACATGATGATATACCTTACACAATGGGGTCTACCACTGAAGATGTTTATAAAGATATAAAAAAGAAAGGAATGTTTATTGCCACAGAAAGAACTGAAGGAATATCTACATCTGATATAGTATCCCGGATAGTACGTGATTATGATGTTTATGTTAGAAGAAATCTTGCAAGAGGATATTCAGCAAAAGAAATGAATGTATCATTTCTTAATGTAAGAATAAAATTTAAATATTGCTTTGATTAGTAAATTGTTATTTTATTAATTTTCATTAATATTATTAATATTTATTAATTAATATTATATTCATTAATTGTTATTTTATTAATTTTCATTATATTGTTTAAAATCAATACCGCCCCTAGGCTTGGGCAAGTGGTGCAATTGCCTCTGGTCCTGCGCTTAAAAATCCCCACGAGTAAAATGTGCAACTTTTTATTTTTTAATTTTTTAATAAAAATATAAGAACTAATAAGTAAAATTCAAAACAGCAGCTTTTAAGTATAGCAAAATTTTGTATACAAGAAAAATTGTAGATCACATCAACAAACTAACATTACAAATAAGTTAAAAGAAGTCAGATTAAGAAAACGTAAACATTTATTTGATTATGTAGGAATGGATGCATGTACAAATGATCCTGAAAGTAATTTTTATAGAAATTATTTCTTAGCAATAATAGACCAAGAATAGTTTCAATAGAAAAGAGATTTGTACAAATTGAAAATCATACTAATATTTTTGGTTTTCTTCACAATATTCCATTATTATGAACAATGAAAGATCAACTTAAAAAGTATTACATGGATTTAGACATAATGTTAAGACAAGATGATAACTGAGATATAAATGAAGCTGATTTATATGAAGAAATTAAAATATTTTGCTTAATATTTTCTAATACTGAAAATTCAATTCCATTACAATGCTTGAATATGCTATTGAAAATGCACGATCCTTTTCCAAACCTGACTATTAGTTTAAGATTATTATTAACAATTCGAATTTCAATAGCATCAGCAGAACAAAGCTTTTCAAAATTATAATTGATTAAAAATTATGTTCCACCATGTCTCATGAGGGATACTTTATCTGGCAGTGGTCAGGCTGGCCCCCATGATGGGGCTGACCCACGAGGGGGTCAACCAGATGGTTGAAGAATGGGATTCAATGGGCCAGGCCCGGACCTCTCCTGAAAAACTGGAGGTTGGGATCCAGATCTTCCAGGGTGGTCAGCCATAGCTTTACCACAGAGCCATCCAGCTGAAATGCACAACAATGTCCCAAGGAAGATTAACAAATTTAATGCTATTATCTATTGAACATAAATATGTGAAAAATTAGATTGCGATGAATTAATAACAGATTTTGCCGAAATAAAAGTAAGAAAGTTAAATTTTAATAATCATTAATAATTTAGAAGTACTTATAAATGTATTTTAAAAAATTTTTTTCACTTTGCACATTAATTTTAATTTTTGTGATTTTTGTAATATATTTGTATAATTAATAATAAACGTTCAGTTAGACTGCACCAAACACAAACTACAAGTAATATTAGTCAAGAGCCCTTTAGCAGTTTGATTGCTAAAGGGCTCTTGAGTAATATTATTTGTTTAATTGTTTTTTAAATAATAAAATTATATTTTCAAAAACTTTGAATGCTTAAAAATCAAAGTGAAGAAATTAAAATTAATTTCTTTAGGAGGGGTCCCCTATTTCAGTTTTGCCCCAGGCCCCTTGAAAGCTAGGGATGGCTCTGTTTAAAATATTTAAATACATATGCCAAATATCTGGAATAGTTATTTTTGTTCTTTTGAAACATTAAAAAACATAATTATTTTAATTCATTAAGTATGGGATTGAGAGAGAATAAATTATGCAGATGGTATTTATGATTTTTTTTATCATTGTTATGCACTCTCATTTCATCAAGCAAAGAATGCATTCTCTGGTGAATTTATTTTAATATTAAAATAATTATTCCAATAATTTTTATTAATTTGAATGTATGCATTTATTGCTTATTTTGAAATAGCGTGCACATATTTTCAAATAAAAAAAAAAAAAACAATTTTCTCATATTATTTGAAACAATCATTTCCTATTTTAATTAAAAATTTTAATAAATTAAACTAACAATAATTTAATTTTAATTGAAAACAGAAAATTCTGTTTCCCTCTCAGAATTATTAATTTTAAAATTTAGATCGGAAGAGCGTTATTTAATTTTAATTGAAAACAGAAAATTCTGTTTCCCTCTCAGAATTATTAATTTTAAAATTTTATATTGAAAAATATGATTAAAATTCAATGAAAATTAAAATAAAAATTTTAATGATATTAAATTTCATTAAAGTTAAAATATATGTATTTCAGGAAAAGAAATTTTTGTTGCAAAATAAAATGGACATATTAAAAGACAAAATAGGTGGAAAACGTCATGAACTTATTCAGAAATGGGAAGAAAAATCTCGTGATTTTATTAATTCTTTTCTTGAGTTGTTTGGTCGAGAAGGGCGTTTGGTAAGTATATGGAAATATGAAAATCTTATTAATCTTAGTCATTACTATATTTTATTTTAAAATTGATATTTTATCTTAATAGTAATTATAAAAATTCAAATACAATATTGCCTCAATAGTTCAAATCCTGTTAGATTGAGATTCAATGTAGTCACTATAGTCAAAATCATTTTCTTGATTGTTTACAGAATTAATTTAGTTGAAGTGATAAGTCACTTTCTTTACACATTTTATAAGCTTTTGTATATTTGTTAAAATTATATAGAATGTAAGTAGGAAATATCATAATTAATATTTCATTTCTAAAAAAGATGGAATTAAGTTAAATAATTGTTAAAACTCTTAATTAGAGCACTATTAAGCAGTTCAAAAACAGTCTACTAACTAAAATTTTTATTTAGAGAGAAACGTTTTCGGCTGTACTACAGCCATCCTCAACTCCTAATACTTTTAACAGTAGAACAAAAGACGTTCTAAATTCAAAATCACATGTCGTTAAGATTCTAATACAGAATTCTTTAAAATTTTTAAAAACAATCTTTTTAAACGATTAATATCACAAAACTTAAATTTGAGGACATTTACAGAAAACAAATTTAATAAACTATACATTTAATAAAATTTAATGAAAACAAAACAATGCAGTAAAGTTCCTTTTTTTATGCCTTAATTTTAAGGCTAGCATGCTCGTGTTATCTCCTTAGGGCAAATTTCCATGCATTTGATTCTTTTTCTTTCTTGTTAATTATGTTGTTACATATTTAACAAGAAAGAAAAACCCTTAACACTTTGATGACCTGATGTATGCATTTCTAGCATATAATTGCTGATAAGTATTTATTAACATTTGTTAACATTTTATAAAATCAGTTTGCTTACTATTTGGTTGCAGAGAAATTTGTTTTTTTTTTTTTATTAAAAGTAGAGACTTCAAGTTATATAATGAAACATAAATTCTTATAATACTATTATTTTTATAAATTTTTAATTTAAAAAAAAGTTGTAATCAGTATTTAATTAATATGATATCATGAAAATCAAAACTATTTTGGAAAATATAAATTAAAAAAATTACACTCTACTATTAAACAAATTAATATTCTAAAATATAGATTAAATAATAGTTTATTATGATTTCATAAATTTCATAATAATGGAATTTTAATTACTATATTAGAAAAAATTAAAAATTGAAATAGCAGATAGTAAAAGTTGTGTGTATAAAAATACAGAATCCTACAATGATAAGATAGACCAATCTAATAATTTCATAGAAAACTATGTAGAAGCAAATTTTAAACAACCTCAAATGTCATGCAGATTTAAGACTTCATTTATTCAGATATGGTATATGGAGATGGAAGTCAAACTATTAAATATTTTGCATGTTAAATGAAAAGAAATATTTTGATGATGTAATGATTTGATTTTTTTTAAATGTATTTATATTGATTTCTTTATAATGCAAATAAGTATAATATTCTATCATTAATAAATTCACCATTTCAAAGTTTTGGAATATTTTATAGTGTGAGCTTTTCAGTAATTTGAGGTAATGTTAATCCCATTCTCTTCAAACTATTGAGATTCTATTGTATATAATATTTAAAAATATCTTGAAATTTGAAATTTAAAGATAATGATTTTAAATAAAAGTAAACAATAAGCCAAATAAGTAAGATAAATTGTTTATTCAAAAACATTTTTGGCTATCCACATAGCCTACCTCAACTGGGGTAAGCTGCATGGGCTGAAAATGGCTTAAAGTTTACTTTTATTCAATATTTACTGTAAGAAGTTTATATTATAATGATTTTAATTTTTAAAATAAAGTTTTACTTGTTTTATAAAAATCATTTCAATGGTTTCAGTATAATATATATCAAAGATTTGAAATTAATGAGAAGAGCATCATTAAAATTTCATTTGAATATTTTATAAAATTAGCCAATTATTTTATCATTCATACTATATTATTTCTATTGAATTTAATTGAATAAATTGATAAAAAGATCCTAATATAAAATATTTTAAAGTTTATTCATATGTAATACATTAAATTTGATTAAAAATTTTCAATATTAATTTCCTATTTATATTATTAACATATTATATAAAATATCTTTGGATAATACACCTGATAAATTCACAAGTAATGCTTACCTATATTTTAAAAATTAAATAATAATAATAATAATTCATATTTGAAATAAAAACTTCTTAATTGCAATACTTTTATGATTTACATTTGTAATGAAATTTAACTATTGGCTCGGAAGCTCAAAATTTAACAAATAATAATAGAACAGAGATGTTTCTATAATAGTGATATATTGCTTCTAAAAAATAATTGAACCATTAAATTTTTATGGGATGAAAACTATAAAAAATATATCTATGACATTCATGTTTTTATTTTCATTTTTTATTTGGAAATATATATTTAATAATTTATATCCATTAATGGGCACATGATCACATTATATGTACAGTAAGGCCCTGTTTAATGCGGGGGATATGTTCCAAAAAACCAAGCACTAAACAAAACAGCATTAAACGAGGTCATTTTAACACGTAAATAATGGGAATAGGTGAAACAAGACAGTGAATAAAAAAATATATGTACCTTTTTTATTTTATAACATGTGTTATTAATATTGTATTACATTAATTATACACATTTTAATGCTAATATCGATTTGTATTCATAAATCATTCATAAAAATCAAAAATATTCAAGTAAATAATTTTTGTGATGAGGAAGTTTCTTCCACATTTGATACTTTTGTTTGTTCATTAAGAATCATCTAACAAAAAATCATTTGCCTTTTCCTCTTTTGTTCAGCAAGCAATTGTTGATGGCAAGACATCGCATCCATGACACTTCATCTTGCCTTTGAACTTCTATCAAAAATTTGGATCATTTTGTATAAACTGATCCATAATTTCTGTAATAGTGGCTAAACTTTAACTGTAAATAGGGTTGTGCTTGAGCTCAGTTCGAGCAGCTCGAACGGATGATGTCAAAACTTGAGAAAGTTAGAGTTTCCTTCCATCTAGCGGAACTTGCGAAAAGTATTTTCATGTTCAAAACGAAGAATTATATTCTAGTTTTTTAAAAAAACTACATAATATGTAATTTTTTACATAGAATTTTAAGTATGTTCTATAAAGCATTGAAAGTATTCTCTCCTTGTTTCCACTAAGGAAACCTTTATAATTTGAGAATCTTGATAATATTTATGATAAAGTTTGTATGTTATTGTACACCCCATCAGGTGAAGCATTACCATCATTCATAACCAGAATAAACATTTTCGGCCCCAAATAGAGATTACAGCCTAGATTTTGGAAGAAACATGGTTAATTCATTCATTTTTATTAACAAATAACTGTTATTATTAGCAATATTTATTAACAAATAACAAATAACTCGTGGTATACAGCTCTTGGTATATAGAATAATTTTCTTTTACTGACAAAACACTCGACCTGAAGTGAAAAACAAACAAAATAATATAAACGAAAAATAAGAAACTATCTTACACACTATTGGTGTTTAAAAAAAACAATTTTATCAACAATATTCCCAGACAGTCTATTCCTTTGTTTATTTATAATTTGCCCTGTCTTAGAAAATATTTGTTCAGCTGGCACTGAAGTAGCCAAACTGAGATATGTTTTTGCTAATAGCGACACACTTGGGTACCTTCTTTCGTTTTTTTCCAGTACTGTAGTGGATTGGCAGAATGAGGCAGCAGAACCTCTTTCTATATATCTCTGGACTTCGATAAGTGCATCGGATGTTGCACTGTGTTTACCATTGTGCAGTTTAACCTTGGAATCAAATGAATTCCATAGCGATGAAGCAGCTAGGAGTGCATTACTTGCAGTACTAGATGGCTCATGCTGATCTCCTGGCGACCGAAAAGAAAGGTCGCTTTGAGAACTCTGTTCTTCTTTGACGATAGATGTACATAGATGTGTGAGAATGCTTATGTGATCTTTTGCCTTTTCTTAGCTCATGAACCCTAAGTTCTTGAAACATGGGTCCAGCAAAGTCGCAAGTGCCATATGTTTAACGTTCTTTACTAACGCAAACCTATGTCGAATCTGCTGAAAGAGATTATGTTGCAACTTGTCAACAGGATAACAAGATTGACTATTGTGAAATTGATAATATGCATTGTGCAACGCTTTACACATCAGGATCACTTTGGATAGGGTCACATGTTTCTCTGAAGAAATTTCTGCTGTGAGAGATTCAAAAGGTGATCAAATAGATAGCATCCGTGATATTTTTTCCCATTCATCCGGAGATAGCGTTTCAGGGGCGTTCGACAAACAGACTAAGGATGCAGCGACACATTCTTTTTGTTCATAAATGCGAGAAAACATTGCAAAAGTACTGTTCCATTGCATTTCCACCTCCTGAACCAGTTTGTGGCGTGGTTTATTTAACTGCTGCTGAACAACTTCCAGTCTTTCTTTTGCTGAACAACTGGATTGAAAGAAACCAACAATACAACGACACTGCTCTCTGATTTTCTGAAGTTCAGGAACTTCATGTATAGCCTGTTTTACCACAAGATTTAGGGTATGAACGAAACATGGCAAATTCCTTTCTTTTGCTGAACAACTGGATTGAAAGAAACCAACAATACAACGACACTGCTCTCTGATTTTCTGAAGTTCAGGAACTTCATGTATAGCCTGTTTTACCACAAGATTTAGGGTATGAGCGAAACATGGCAAATGCTGAATACCCATGAGGCACTTGACAGTAGCCTTTATGTTTGCAGCATTGTCAGTTACAATACTCGTGACTTTTTTTTATTTGCCATTCATCCATAGTTTGAAGTAGTGAAGCTGAAAGTAGAGAAGAGGTGTGAGCCTCCGTAAAACATGAGGTTGTAAGCAACAAACTTTGTATGGACCATGTGTCATTTATGTAATGGCATGTCACGGCTAAATACACCTCAGCATTTAAAGATGTCCACATATCCATAGTTAGCAATACATGTTGAACAGTAGCAATCTGGCTTTCAATCTCCTTTCTTCTGCAGACGTATGTTTCCTCCATCATTTGACGAACCCTTTTTCTTGTTGGAATGTTATACCGGGAATCCAAAAGTTCAATAAAGTTCCTAAAACCGGTATCTTCGACTATTGAAAAGGGTTGATAATCTTTAGTTATCATACGAACTAACGCTTCATTCAGTTCAATTTGTCTTGGAGATTTTTCTGAAAAATGACAGTATTATGAACGAATGTCTCTATAGCAAAAATAGAATGCTCTTCAATCAAAACTATCTTGCCTAATCATTGAGAACTAATATCATGATATCATCGACAATTTATCAGCTTTATTTTAAAAAATTCTTATTCCAAAATGCCTTTTTTTAAATAAAGCTGATAAATTGTCAATGATATTGTGGTACTATTAGTGGCACCGAGAGAAATCCCGGGCCCCGGTACAAATCAGGTTTTGGGCCCATATATATAATAAATTCTTATTGTTAGGAAGTGGCCCAGGCCCTTCAGTCTGCTACGTGCCCGGGGAATTTGTCCCCTCTTCCCCAGCCTCTCGGCGCCTATGGGTACTATTGCTCAATGCTTAGGTGAGATAGTTTTGATTAACAAATTACCATCCTTTTATATATCAACAATATCAGAATGAGTTTGAACAAGATATGAATAATGAAACTGAACATTTCAGAAATATACTGTTTTATTATTCAGCATTTGAAAAGTTGTAGTATAAAGATATATTAAGTAAATAAGCTTAATAAAGTTATTTTTGGTTTAAAATACCTTCATACTTTGGTTGACTGCAACTGTCTTCTTTTACTCATGATGCAGTCGACTGTATATTATTTATTGAAACTAAAATATCACGATGCTTTAGATGTCTAATCATTGTTGTAATATTTCTACTTTCATTCTTTAAAGATGTGTCGCAGATAATACATTTAACTCTTTTCTCCGGTTGTTGTTCGAAATAATTCCATACCCAAGATCTCTTTCTGGAAACCATTTTTCTATTGTCAATTAGCGAAATAATCAATCTCTGATTTATGAGCAACTAAACGTATATGACAACTTATTTAAAAAAAAAAACAACATTCGATTGATGCCTTTTGGCCTTTCAAATAAATAGCAGATGACAGAAAAAAGAAAATTCTGGAAAACCTTTTTCTAAACATGCGTTAGTTTCATATTTAAATTACCAAACTTTAATAATATAACAAACAGTGACTAATCTGAACTGTCATGGTCATTATCGCAATTCATACAATAGTTAAATAATAAGGATTAATAGAACAGTTAAAGCAAATAAATTTTATTATATAATTAAATAAATTTTCATTCTTTTTCTGCCAGTCGGTGCATAGTCGCCCTAAAAAGTTTGAACAATATCGAACTTCGTATCATCTCAAAATATCTCGAACTAGTTCGAACTAAGATATCGTTTGCCCATCACTACTTTAAAATAATGTTGATGAACGATCATAAATATGAACTGTGACCACAGCAGACTTTCGTATGTACTGCACTGAACTGATATCAAATGCATTGTGAGATGGCATAGGAGTATCAAAGCAACAAATTAGTGCGATTTCAGATTTATGCGAACATAACGATTTGAAAAACTGCACCAAAGTGAATCAATAAAAAATATAGAATTTGAAAAAACCACATTATATCGAAACAGCGTTAAGCGGGGTCTTAGTATATATATTATCTAAAAGTAGAGATTTAGAAAATATTGAATCTTATAGTATCTATCACATAAAAATTTTAATATTGGAATATGAAATATTCCAAAAAATAGTCATTCTAATTTCATTTCTCTGACAAAGATGATGATATATTATTCAAGCACCTATATCACTATGATAATTATTTCCAAATATGAAAAGAAAATAGAGAAAAGTTCAATGTAATAATAATTAACAATAATTTTTACAAATTACTTTTAAGAATTTGTAAAAATTAAATCAAGCTATAAGGAACTAAAATTTAAAATTTTATTTGGGTGCTTTTAGAGAAGAAAAGTCCAGTTTTCAAAACAAAGAACAAAGAACAAAAATTCAAAATGTAAAATTAACAAAAAATTAATTCATATAAAATATGCATTCATTTTTTGATCAATCTTTTTTTTGTGCATTAGAATGCACAAAAAAGTTATTTAATAAACAAAAAAAATAAATAAGTCTCTTTGTTTTCTCTATTAACTGTTTCCAAGCTATAAGAAGTGAATAATAGTCCAGGCTGTTTATGACAGCATTATTACATAGATAATCTTGGATGTGCCATTTTTTTTTAAAGATTTTAAAAATTGTTCTCTAATAAAAAATAATTCATAAAAATGCCACTATTACACACTGTAAAAATTAAATTTCAGTAAAGATTTACAACTATTTTCTATATAACTATCATTTTTTATTCTATCTGGAAAGTTAGTAAGGGAATGGGAAAATGTGAGAAAGAAACCTGTGTTTAAAAAATATGAGGTGAAAGAGTTGATAAAGCTCGTAGGAGAATGGGACTACACTCTATTGTATAGTCCAAAGAAAAAGAAAGAAAGATGGTTTAGGAAAAATAAAGGTTCCTTGTTTACAGTAATAAACATGTATTGGAACTTGTTATAATATTTATGTTTTATAATATAAATATGATTATAAAAAATTTTGGCTATAACTCCCACATTAAAATTCCCTCAAAAATTCTCTATCATTAAGAAAATTCCCATATATGGAATTTTTTGTTTAGCTATTATATTGATTTAAAAAATTATAGATTGAAATATAAAATGAAACTATAGGATCATAATGGATTAAGCATAGTCATTTTTTTTGAATAGCAGCTATTTGCTGCTAATACTATTTCCATTAAAAAAGTTAAACAAAAACATAATATCCATTTTGTTATGCAGTTCAAAAAATTTTTTATCAAATATTAAATTTCTTTTGATACTTGAAAATATTGAGAAAAGTATTGATATTCAGAGAATATCAAAAGAAATGTGTTGAGTACAAAAATATCAAATTATTAGATTAAAGTATCCATAATCATAAATTATCAATTCATCAATTCCATATCTGATGTCTAAATAAAAAAGCTTTACAATTTTCCCTCAACTGCAATGTTTTTATGTACATTGCTTGATTTGAAGGCTGTTATCATTATTTAATTTATATTTGGTTTAAACATAATTAAACTAATAATCCTTCATTGCCATGGAACCTTTTCCTACATGAAATTAATGAATTATCTGTAATACAGTGGGTGATCGGTTAACGAACAGTTCGGATAATGAACACTTTTTTGAAAGATTTTTATGTTCGGTTAATGAACACAGATTCAGATAACGAATACTTCACAGAACAAACTGTTGGACCCGCAGACTGACCGAATGACAGATCAGCCAGATGGCTGCTTGGTAAAGCTGTGGCTTACCATTATGGAGGATCCGGGGTCCCACTCCTCCAATTTTTTAGGAGGGATCTGGCCCCGGACCATTGAAACCCATCCTTCAATCTTCTGGTTGACACAATCATGGGTGCGAACAGTTCGGATAATGAACACTTTTTTGAAAGATTTTTATGTTCGGTTAATGAACACAGATTCAGATAACGAATACTTCACAGAACAAACTGTTGGACCCGCAGACTGACCGAATGACAGATCAGCCAGATGGCTGCTTGGTAAAGCTGTGGCTTACCATTATGGAGGATCCGGGGTCCCACTCCTCCAATTTTTTAGGAGGGATCTGGCCCCGGACCATTGAAACCCATCCTTCAATCTTCTGGTTGACACAATCATGGGTGTTGGTCAGCCTGTGATGATGGTGACTCCATAAGTGGCCGCTGCCAGATAAAAATTTTCAATCATGGGTGTTGGTCAGCCTGTGATGATGGTGACTCCATAAGTGGCCGCTGCCAGAAAAAAATTTTCCATGAGGATATTTCGGCTTAACTAACCTAATGCAATGACAGGCTTAGGCCTTGTGCATTCGTAGACTTATGGGTAAGGATGTAAGAACAGTAGTTTTTCCAGATTAAAATGAACTCGGAGACAATGTAAAACAAATTAAAGATTTATTAAAGAAGGTAAGAGAGAGATTTTACAATCTTTTGGTGTTAGAATGGCATCCATACCAGGTTAAGATCAATAGGCTTGGAGATCTCTACCACGACAATGCTATTAATCACTTCCGAAAAATCCAGATTCCTTCAGGATTTTTCAGACAATAATTCAGGTAACGAACATTTTCTTGGAATGGATTATGTTCGTTAACCAATCACCCACTGTATTGAAGTTAAATTAATCCTTCCTAATGACTTCTGAAAAATCCTGAAGGAATCAGGATTTTTCGGAAGTGAATAGGAAGGAGAGGAAAGCAATCGATATTGGGGACACAATTCTTTATCGGAAAATAAACATATAGATGAAAATGCAAGAATATGTATGTGATTTATCGGAAAATAAACATAATAGATGAAAATGCAAGACTATGTATATATATATATATATTGTTATTATATATAAATAAACATAGTAAGAAATTATATAATTTTTATTTATGTTTTTTTGGGTCTCCATTATGGGTCTTGGGTCTCCTATATTAAATGTTCATTATCCGAATTGTTCATTAACCGATCATCGATTTATTATAGCATTTTATGGGAATTTGTTTAATTCGTTGTGGGAATTTTTGTAATTTTACCATTTTATGGGAATTTGTGTAATTTGTTTAATGGGAATTAAACAAATCCCCATAAAATGCTATAGTAAATCGATGATCGGTTAATGAACAATTCGGATAATGAACATTTTCTTGGAACAGATTATGTTCATTAACCGATCACCCACTGTAAAATAATTTATTTGCATTTGCAATCACATATAAAATTTGCAACATTACTACTATTAATCAATGTTGTTAGTACCAAATAACAAGAATAGATTTTATATTCATTAAGATTAAAATAATTCAATATAATATTATTTGCTGAATTAATTTATTTCAGCCAATATTTTTAAAATAAAAATCATTTGATGAATTTAAAATGGATAGTTTAATTATTACCTGCATATGATGTTTATATATTTTGTAGATTAATAAATTTGTTTTAATAATTTATAAGATCTTTCCTCTCTTAAATTATTAGAATTTAATGATAGAAGAAGACAAACAAAGTGTATATATTGGGAAGGCCCAAAATATTTTAATAATGATCAAATTAATGAAATTAAAAGATGTGTAATTATGATGGCCTGGATTTTAAAATAAACCATAAATTATTTAATTTTTATTATAAATTTTATAATTATGAAATTTTAATGCTTACAATTAAAAACCAGAAAATTTTATATAAATTAGATTTGAAAAGCATATGCAGTATTTGAAATAATACGTAAAAAATAAATAGTTATAAAAATGTCATCCATAATTTTTTGTTAAAAAAAAGAAATAAATAAAATATTTAACTTCAAAGTAAATCAAATCTATAAAAATTATATACACACTTAACAAAATTTATTGAATTTAACTAAAATGATAAAATTGCATTGTGCTGTTAGGTATACAGGCATATGTCATTATTGTGGCAGTTAGGTTCCAAGCCACCACTGTAAAGTGAATCACAGCTTTTTTCATATGCATATAAACATAATTTACACTGTATTAAGTACATAATAGTGTTAGGTCTAAAAAAACTTTGCCAGACTGCTATATCAAAAAACATTCACGTAACACTTTGGAGGATCCACATTCAATTCCAGGATTCATTTCTTCAGTTTTTTAAGAGGACTCTAGATCTAGTTTGTCTATATGTTAATTTATGTTTTATATACCTGTTCTAAGTATTAGTTTGCTGATAATTTTTCTTTTGCAATATGAAATGAAATATGGAATAATAAAAAAGTGCTGTAAAGTTATGCATATATTTACAAAAATAGTTTTATGCAATCATGTTGTCTTCCTGTTATATGGCAGCTTGCCCACAAGATACATTAAGAACAAAATTTTTTAAGAGTAATCAAACTGTAAAGAATTATTCTTTTAATAATCATATTAACTTCGAAGTATGATGGTAGTTTAAAATTTTTAAAAATCTCTTGTTAAAATTTTTTGTCACATGGAAGTTTTTAGGAAAAAATGACTGTAATGTTATTTGCAATTAGTAAAAATACTTATTTTTATTTTTATTACAGTTAAATATCTTACAATATAATTAAATGCAGATTTTCTATGTTATTTGCAATTAGTAAAAATACTTATTTTTATTTTTATTACAGTTAAATATCTTAGAAAATCTGCATTTAATTATATTGTATGTAAACTTTTTTGAGTTTAAATTATATTAAATAATTGCAAAACTTTTGAGGCTATTTTTATTTTCAATATAAATATGTTGTCTCTCTTACATATTAACTTAAAGTTTTTCTTAATAAAATTTTTTAACCAATAGAGTATGAATAGCAATGGATGAATAAAATATTTTTACCAATAAATCAAATAATATATATTTGAGTTAATGTAATATTTTAACTTCATAAGTTTCTGGCCTACTGGGGCCTCTGCTCTCTTCAGCATTATACATGAAAAAATATTAAGAGAATGAAAGTTAATCCTTGAATTAATATTTATAGGTAGTTCTTGGTTTAAAAATTTTTTTAAATATAAAGTATCAAAAGAAATCAAAAATATGAGCATTAATTGCAATAAATAAATTCTAAACATCATAAAATGACATACATACATAGCTATACAATATAGTACAATTGGTTTTGTTTCAGAAACTCTGTTGTCTGTTTCAAAATCATAAAATTCAAAATGGCAACTAAGAAGTGGAAATAGTGTTCTCCTCTGGTTTTTATCAGCATATTATGTAAATTATTTTGTCTCTAAGATCATAATTCAGCTATGATCTACATTAAAGCTTATGTACTTATCTATCAATAATAATGAAGAATAGAAATTCTTTAATATCAATATGACATAAATAATTTCATTATTATTTATTTGCTTGATTTTAAAGGCTTTATTTACATTTATTTAGATCAGTGGTTCTCAACCACTGTGCCGCAGCACACTAGTGTGCCGCTAAAACTAAGAGTGAATTGTTTGTATGTAATTGTATGAATCATATACAGTATATTAATAGTGAAACAAGATTGGTTGAATATCCCTTTTGCAGTTGAATCATTGTATATAGGGTATTGTTAGGAAAATCAAACCCTTGAATTTCTGCAACAGCTAAAATTTTTTGTTGTTGTTCATAATTTAAAAATTAAGGAATAAAAGTTAAATTAAAATTATAGTTTCTCTAAAAAGATAAAATCTGCAAGTGGCGCTATAATGTAATAAGGACCGCCTTTTAATGATCCCGTGTACAAGTATATCTGTAATCTGAATGTAATAAATAAGAATAAATATAATAATCTTAATAAAAATTCATTGTTAAATCTAAATTATTATTTAAAATATTTAGGTGTGTCACCAAATTTTAAAATATTAAAATGTGTTCCTCAACAGAAAAAAAGGTTGAGAACCACTGATATAGATAAATAAAATATTGTTTAATTACATACTATTGATTTTAATGGCTTTTACTTAATTTTATTGTGATCAAATTTCATTGCTGAGGATGGCTTTAACATTATGTTTATGGGAAATTGATTCTTGAATGTTTACGAGTTCTTACTTAATGAGTTCACTCCAGGAAACAATTTTAGCTTGTATGTAAAGGTGTGAACTGAATGTATTATAATATTAAAGCACAGCATGAAAAAATCTAAGCCATTATCAAACCACTAATACTTCAAAATTTTTTCATTCTAACAAATCTATGATTGAATTTTGTTAGAACTTTTACTGTAATATCTCAGAATTAAGGTATTATATACTGTACATTAACATCTTAACTTTAAGCTATTGCAGTAAATAATAATGTATAATATTTTTCAATGGAAATAGATAAATATGCATTAAAAACTTATTATTTTAATTGTTTTATATAAGTATATGCTAACATCTAAAATAATAAAAATCATCTAAAAGAGATCATATTAATAAATATGAACTCTGACCACAGCAGACTTTCATATGAACTGCACTGCACTAATATCAAATGCACTATGAAACAGCATAGCTGTATCAATGCAATGAATTCCTGTGATTTAGAATTTATGTAAAAATAATGGTTTGAAAAACCATGCCAAAGTGAATCAATAAAAATATAGAATTTGAAAAAACCGCATTATATCGAAACAGCGTTAAGTGGGGTCTTACTGTATTTAAAAATAACAAAAACATCATAACAAGCCAATTTATTGCTTTTTTCTCTCTCTATTCCCCAACTACAAAATTTTCTGTCAGTATTTAATAGTTTAAAAATGAATAATATAAATTAAATTAAAATTGTAGTTCCTCTAAAAAGACAAAATCCGCTGGTGGCGCTGTACCCTAAAAATGGTGCCACTTAATAATTTGTTATATAAGTTCGTAAAAGTTTTAGAGTTATACTCTAAATTTATGAGATTAAATGACAGGATTTCCAGTCATTTATATGAGCAGATAATATCTAGTATTAATTAGTATTAATTATTTCCCATTCTACGTATACCGCATATACAAGATCCATAACCAGTAATCGAATAATTATACAATTCAAATAACCGATATTCGGTTAAAACCGAAATAACAACCCTAGTTGAAAACTCTTCAATGTTTACTTTGCCCACCCAACGACACGCCAATTTGTTGCACATTCGGATATAAGGGGCATCGCTTATAAAGGACAAAAAGTGTACATCTTCTCAATTCCCTTATAACTAGCTTTGACTGTATATGTTTTTAACATTATATTTAAATTAATTAATAAAAAAAAGAGAATAAGATAATTTTTCTTTTATAGGTCCATTTCAGTTTCAGTCCAAGAGGTATTGTACATAAAGCAGAACCAGATCCATGGTCTTTACAGCAAGATGTTGTTGATTTCTTTCTTGATTCAATTGGTGCTACTCTAACTGAAGTTAAAGATGTGGAACTAAGGTATATTTTAATAATTATTAATTTAAGTATAACCATTTCTCAACTGATGTAAGGGTTATGTTTTCATAACTTTATGCAAGTCAAATTTTATGTAAGTCAGAAAAATAATTTTTTAGCAAAAATTTTACATTTAAAACTTCTATGGCTAGATGAATACAGTGATTGCACCTATAAAACTTTATGTTGCCATATTGTTCCCTAACTGAAAATGAGACAATGTCAGTTGGAATGATATCATACCAATAATATGATACTTATGATCAACAAACAATGCACAAAAAATATAAATAAATCAAGTAATATGAAGTTTTAATTAAGTAAACTAGTAATTTGAACTTATTATCTATAAATATAGTAGGTATTTATGCTATATATCTGAAAAAAATTAAAACAAAAATTACAGAAAATATTTTATATAACATAAAATTTACATAAATCACGTATTACTTAAATCAAGGAGTTTATATGGAATTTTAAAATTGGTTAGATATAAAACAACCTGTGATATGAAATTAAAACTTGATTTAAAACAAATCCAAGCTGATAGAACATTTAATGACCAAAAAAATTTACTTTTATAATTACTATAAGAGTAGTTTTTGTCTTTAAAGACTGAATTTATTTTTATTGTTAGGAATATACTTAAAATAACAAGCTCTAAGTTCAAAGTGGCAAATGCTTTATTAATATTTACTGGAGTACTTTCGACTTTATAAAATCATCATCAGCAAACAAAATTAAATTATAGAACATTTTTTGGAACAAAATTACAGAATGTTATTTAAATTTAAACATAGATATTTAGAATGAATGAATAAGTTGAATTATTAAGTCTCTATACATGTTAAATATTAATCAATTAGTTATAAAACATTAGGTACAACAAATAAAATGCAAATAAATAAATACAATAAATTACAGTAGATGCGAATTGATATAGGTTATATAAGCCATTGAGGTGATATATTAATAGGATAATAATACTCAAAAGCCCTTTAGCAGTCAAAAGATTTTATTCAGTAACATTTTCAATGCACTTGGCATCTTCTTCAGCTGCTACAACATGACTAACCCTGCTACACTAGAACAGGATACCTAACTACGTAAAATAAACAAACATGACAAAGATTTAAAAGGCAGGTCTACATCTGGATGATAGTTTGGTCATTTGGGAAAATGAATGTAATGCAGAAGAAATGGTTGCTTCCCTATGAAATAGTAGTTTGGGGCTTACAGTTAAGAAGGAGCAGGAAAGTAAAACAGACATACACTTCCGTGACCTAAGAATCACAATTATGGGTGGAGACTATAGGACTACGGTGTATAGAAAACCTAGTAATGCTCCTTTGTACATACCTATGTTTTCAGAGGATAGGCTATCACACAAGAAGGCTGCCTTTTCGGCCCTCTTCAGGAGAGCATACACTCACTGTTCCGGATTCACAGACAGAATGGAGGAAATTAATATGATTATGGGAATTGGCCAAAAACATGGATATGTTATGTAGCTTCCTTAGAAAGTTTTCTAAGGAAGCTACATGACAAAGTAGAGAGGAGTTTGTGTAAGGAGAAGACATGGACAAGTAAATCTGATAACTTTAGGAGTGTTGACTAAGCCCTGTGGGTAGAAAAGTTTGCCAAAAACATTGGCGGGTTAACTAATTGTACTCTGAGTTTTAAAAGGAATCCGATTGTTTTTGGGATGATTAGAAATGACAAAGACCGATATAAGGATAAGGTCAGGAGTGGAGTATATGAAATTCCTTTAACTAATCACTCATTGGTAGAAAAGAGTTGTATATAGGATATACGGAGAGAAACTTAGAAGCGAGGATAAAAGAACATAAAACAGACCTCAAGTACGGTAAACTCTCCACTGTACTAAGCTAGAGATCACTGCTGCACGATGTTGAAGTGCAGTGGGGTAGAGCAAGAATTATCCGGCCAGATGAAAAGAACTGGGACAGGAATATGATGGAGGCATTAGAAATCCTCATAAAGAAAAAGAATGTGTGATAAATTTCACAGAACCGGAAAAATGATCCCTAGTGCGTGGAGATGGTTATTTAAAGTAGCAAAGCAGACTAAAGGATACACTATGGTCGGTTTTCAATATTCCCGTAAGGGTGCACTGCTTGTTGTGAAAGATTATTACCTTTTTATTTTTTATTTTATATTAAATTTTTTAATGATTGCAGATAACTATGTATTTTTCAATTTCATGATTTTGAATAATTTTTAAAATTTGTATAATTTTGTATGATTTTTGTTTATAATATACTTAATGTATTCCTAGAAGATTAGTCACGTAACGAAATGTATAGCTTTACTGGCAGGTGGTACTAAGGAGAGCACTTTCAGATGTAGACCTGCCTTTTAAAACTTTGTCGTGTTTGTTTATTTTATGTAGTTAGGTCTCCTGTTCTAGTGTAGCAGGGTTAATTGTGTTGTAGCAGCTGAAGAAGATGCCAAGTGCATTGAAAACATTACTGAATAAAATCTTTTGACTGCTAAAGGGCTTTTGAGTATTATTATTTTTAGTTTGTGTTTAGTGCAGTCTCATTGAATTTATATTATTAAGAGGATGATTATCGTTTATGACGTGAGTCTTCTTGTTATATTCTTTGATGATAATGGCTTCAGCGATTCTAATATTTTCAGCTTTATTTATCATTCTGACAATGCGCACTTGACTCCAGTCAATGTTGACATCATAGTGGTAAAAGTGCTTAACGAGCGCTATATAGAAGTTTGCCTTTTCTATGCTGCTTTGGTGCTCCTTTAAATGGGTATTTAGAGACCTAGTAGTACTACCCATGTATATTTCAGACCTATTAAGATCATTGTTATAAATGGGGATGATATATACACCAGCATGCTTAGATGGCGGTATCAGCAGCTTAATGTTCTTTAGGGTGTAGAACATAGTATTTAGCCATGTTTACGATAAAATTTTATTATTTTTTAATAATGCCTTGCCTAAGGGCTCAATGGCAGTGTGATATTGAACTGGGTGTGTGTGTTATTTTGTTATTGTGAGGTCCCAAGAGCAGTAATGGTGGTTTGTGCATGTCTATTGATGGATTTGTTAATATTGTCTATGAAAGCTTTGTCATATCCATGCAGAATTGCCTGATTTACTATGATCTTATATTCTGCTTGCTTACTTAGGTCAAGTAAGCATGGTCATTTAACAGGGTCAAGTGACCATGTTAAGTGACAAAGTTTTTAGATGTCAACATCACTGTATTCGATAAAAAATTCACAACATTGGTATATAGAAAAGAAACTTATACACCAGCTTTTATTTGGTCACTTGACCCTGTTCAACTAATGTTGATTCAATTAATTTATTTAAATTTAAATAACATTCTGTAATTTTGTTCCAAAAAACATTCTATAATTTAATTTTGTTTGCTGATGACTTTATAAAGTCGAAAGTACTCCAGTAAATATTAATAAAGCATTTTCCACTTTGAACCTAGAGCTCATTATTTTAAGTATATTCCTGATTTAAAAATCTGATTTAATAATAATATATAAAAGTGGAAGATTTATACATTATTTTTATTATTGTTAAATACCTAGTTCTTTGATTTTGCATAAACTTTTTATGAGAATTTTAAATTAAAATTTTCAAATCTTGATAATATACTTTGTGACTTATCCTTATTATTTTATCACAAACATAAATTTTTTAAGCAATCAATAAAAACAATAAATTATCAACATAATTAATCTTTTAATAAATAGTATTTTTTTTTTTTTTGAAAAGTCAAAAGTTTTTTAAAATTTTTGACTTCTTTCAAAATAAACAGTTTTTGTGCAAAATTAAAAACAGTTACACTGCCAAAAATGATAATTTCCAATATTACTACCACTATGGCTGAAAAATAAAATATATATACACACAAAAAAATGTAAATAAATCAAGAATTAATCAAAAGGAAGAAATCAATATTAATTTTAAAGAATTTTTTTATTTTTTTTGAAAAGTCAAAAGTTTTAAAATTTGACTTCTTTCAAAACAAACAAATTTTTGTACAAAATTAAAAACAGTTACACTGCCAAAAATGATAACTTCCAATATTACTACCACTATGGCTGAAAAATAAAATATAAATATATATATACGGTATATATATACATAAAAAAATGTAAATAAATCAAGAATTAATCAAAAGGAAGAAATCAGAAGCTCTTCTTCCTTTTGATTAATTCTTGATTTATTTACGTTTTTTGTGTGTATATATTTTATTTTCCTGACATAGTACTAGTAATATTGGAAGTCAATTTTTGAATTTTATTATTAAATTAGTTTTATTTCAAAACTAATTTTAAGAATAGATTTTAAAATGTTATGAAATATTTGATGTATTTTTTAATCTTTAAATATTCATATTACTTTTTAAAGCAATATTAAATTTTTTGGCATTATAATAGTGACTTCATTAATGAGAAATTTTACTTTTTACATAAAATATATAAAAGAAAAAAATGATGCTTTATTTACGACAAGCATTTGAAAATTTGGTTAAAGAATCACAATGGATAGATGATGAAACTTTATCTGCAATTACAGAAAAGGTAATTTCTGTTTTTATTAATCAATCTTTAAACAATTTAATTTCATTAGTAAATTTCATAAATTTTATAAAAAAAATACAAATAAAATATTTCTGTAATTTTAACAAATATTGATACTATATGATCTTAATGATGAACACTGCTGCCATTTTTGCAATATTAAATTTTTTGGCATTATAATAGTGACTTCATTAATGAGAAATTTTACTTTTTACATAAAATATATAAAAGAAAAAAATGATGCTTTATTTACGACAAGCATTTGAAAATTTGGTTAAAGAATCACAATGGATAGATGATGAAACTTTATCTGCAATTACAGAAAAGGTAATTTCTGTTTTTATTAATCAATCTTTAAACAATTTAATTTCATTAGTAAATTTCATAAATTTTATAAAAAAAATACAAATATTTCTGTAATTTTAACAAATATTGATATTATATGATCTTGATGATGAACACTGCTGCCATTTGTCATCAAACAAGAGATGAAATAACATTGCCTAATCCAAGAATTTGTGTGTTTTAACAATGTAAATTTGTAAATAATTAAAACAGGCATTATTGTAGATTTGCCCTTTTATTACATTTTTACTTCGTAACTTTTTGACAATATTCTAAACTTTTTTAAAAATAAAACTATAAAACAAACATCTAAAACAGAAATCTTAAAAATACATCCAAGCAGTTATTCCATGGAGCAGATATGCATTTCGGATTGTAGATATTTTAAAAATGTAATAAAAATGGCAAATCTACAATAATGCCTGTTTTAATTATTTAATTGTTAAAACAGTTTATTTTTGCATTCCTTTGGCACAACAGAATGTATCAAAGGAATTAAAAAAAATAAATGGAATAATAATGTTAATACAATTCTTTGTTTGAATAGACTAATAGCATTCATCACTAATTCTACTAATCTTATCATTTATCCAATTTTTTTCTTTCTTATGCATTTCGGATTGTAGATATTTTAAAAATGTAATAAAAATGGCAAATCTACAATAATTCCTGTTTTAATTATTTAATTGTTAAAACAGTTTATTTTTTCATTCCTTTGGCACAATAGAATGTATCAGAGGAATTAAAAAAATAAATGGAATAATAATGTTAATACAATTCTTTTTGTTTGAATAGACTAATAGCATTCATCACTAATTCTACTAATCCTATCATTTATCCAATTTTTTTCTTTGTGATTCCTATATTTTATGGAATAAAACAAAATATATTTGGTATCATAAATCTGTTTCATGAAATTTTCTGAGATTCATAATTTTAAATAGCCCTCAAGTGATATGATTGAAAGATTGCATTTCCTAAATGAAAATCCTTAAAGTAATTAAAAAAAATTTATTATATGTATATATATTATATGGGACTATACACGGTTGTGCAGATAAATCCAGAAAAATCGCGATGTAATTAAAAACGACAAAATTGCAAGAAAAAATAAATTTATTATAAAGAAAACTAGATAAAAACATATTTACATTATTTACAATTGCAGTTACTCTATGTAGCCGCCATCTGATGCTACAACCTTTACCAGGCGGGTCCGGAAACTGACACGCACGCTTCACCCCTCTCGGTCTAATGAGGTCATGACCTCGACGATAGAAGCTTTCAGGGAGTCTTTGCTGTTGTGGTGTTGTGGTGTCTTTGCTGTTTTCATTGAGCTTTGATTCGACAATGCCCCCACACGTAATAGTCGAGCGGATTGCAGTCGGGGCTTGAGGGAGGCCACAACTCCGGCAACTAATGGTATGGGAGACTGCGGCGATAAATCGCCACTCGATTAAATCTGCGACAAATCGTCACTCGATCAAATCGACAACATATTCGTCACTCCTCTTACAGTCAGACCGCTTTCGATGTTTGATCCAGCCAGTGATGACTTCCTCTCTTACATTATTTACAATTGCAGTTACTCTATGTAGTCGCCATCTGATGCTACAACCTTTACCAGGCGGGTCCGGAAACTGACATACATGCTTCACCTCTTTGGTCTAACGAGGTCATGACCTCGACGATGGAAGCTTTCAGGGAGTCTTTGCTGTTTTCATTGAGCTTTGATTCGACAATGCCCCCACATGTAATAGTCGAGGGGATTGCAGTTGGGGCTTGAGGGAGGCCACAACTCCGGCAACTAATGGTATGGGAGACTGCGGCAATAAATCGCCACTCGATTTATTGGCGACAAATCGTCACTCGATCAAATCGACAACATATTCGTCACTCCTCTTACAGTCAGACCGCTTTCGATGTTTGACTCAGCCAGTGATGACTTCCTCTCTGACTCCCTGAACCTCTTTGCTAGATCATAAACCTGCGTCTTCTTGTAACCGAACCACTCGATTATTTCTCGCGGCGACTTTCCGGCGCGAAGAGAATCGAGTATAGCCACTTTCTGATCGTGCTCTGCACGTGCTGATGACTTGGCAGCCATTTTGTGAATGCCTACTTTCTATCAAGGTCACTACCGTGTTACTTGCGAGTATAGCCAAATTCCCGCCAAAACGGAAATAGCGAAAATTCCTGCATTAAATTTTTCTAGATTTATCTGCACGACCCTGTATATACTTATATGCTGATGACTTGGCAGCCATTTTGTGAATGCCTACTTTCTACCAAGGTCACTACCGTGTCACATGAGAGTATAGCCAAATTCCCGTCAAAACGGAAATAGTGAAAATTCCTGCATTAAATTTTTCTAATTTATCTGCACGACCCTGTATATACTTATCTCATAATTAGATGCAAAAATTTTCCAATTTTTGAGCTTCTTTGTTATGGATTTAAATAATAAAATAATAGGAACACTTGTACATTGATTACAAATTATTTTAATGTAGATTAAAAATGAGATATAATATTTCATCTATTGATAGCTATTGAAAAACTAAGACAGGAGATAGGGGGAGACAATAGAACAAAAATTACTTTAACTGCATTCCCTCTGACCAGATGAATGTGTGTAGGAATGCAAATATATAGCAAATTTCAACATTCCTCCATATAATTTTAACACTTTTAATTAATAAAAATCACAAAAATCCCTCTGACCAGATGAATGTGTGTAGGAATGCAAATATATAGCAAATTTCAACATTCCTCATATAATTTAAAACTTTTAATTAATAAAAATCACAAAAATATAAAAAATATAACATATAAATGACTATAAATGTAAAATACATGATAATAAAATTCCTTTGTCTTTTCTTATGACTATATACATTACACAATCCATTTTTTCTGATTTTAATTTTACTGACTTGCTAAATGGGGATGTGACACTCAAACATCCCCATAGATACACTGCTGCATGTGTATTGGTAGGTGTTTCATTTCTATTAGTTCTAGCAAAATTTCCATTGCATATATTGGTTGTTCTTTTTTAAAATATTTTTATCAATAATTTATTACTCATTGGGATTGAAAATATATTTGAGTATAGAAATTAAATTATAATGACTATGATACTGTTGATGTGGATATTTTAAGCTAGACTGCCTTTCTGTTCATCAATCTGGAACAAGAAAATTCAACAGAAGAAAACGAATTTTAAAATGTTTTAATTTTGTAGTTATACATTTACAGATTCTCCTGATTTCATTTTTATTAATATCAATGCCTTATACATTATAAATTACCAACATACACTATTTAAATTCAACTGTCAGTTTACAAGTCATACCATATTGAGCTGAAAGTGATGAATTTGAACAGTAAACAGCATTAATACATTTTGTTATAAATTTAATGACATTGATTTGACATGTTTTGAACTTTTGTATCTTGAATACTTGCCAAATGTAGCTCAGAGCTTTGCATAACAATGTCAAATGATAATTTTTCCTTTTTCAAAAAAATGTTTTTATCACCAGTTCCCCCTTGCATATTTACTAATATGAAACAGTATACTAAAAACTAAGAAAGACATCTCAAAAAATCTGGGATGAATGGTCCTCTAATTAAATAGTACATTTAAAGCAGTGTTCCCATTTGATAGTTTCCAAATTTTAAGTATTTTATAAAACATAATAGAGGTTATAAAAAAAAAAATGATTTTACAATATGAGAGTTTTTTACAAACAAAGGAATAAATAAAAATTACACATGAATCATAGTATTCCTGTAATACATTTAACTATAATAATACAGATCCATTGTTATATATTGAGAATCCTATTTTAATGTATGTTTTTTTTTTAACAGTTAGTCACATTAAATTTTTAATTTTAGTAATGCTTAAGAGATTTATTGCATGAAGTTTTTGTTGAAAGAGAAGCACTGAACAAAAAAAGATTGATTAAAGGATTTATTACATAAACTGCTTAAAACTCTTAATTCAATTGAACACAAAATCAGCACTATTTTGCAGTAGAGAACTTTTATTTTCATAACTTTGCTTAACGTTTTCAGTTTAATACTGTCTTCAGGCAACGTTCTAATTACAACAGAATTCAAAAAAGTTTTCTCTACTGCAAAATAGTGCTGATTTTGTGTTCAATTGAAAAAAAGATTGACCTACTGCTCTAAAATCTATTTGCATTTTCGTTTGATACAGAATTACTCATACGCCGGTGGCATAGACGAGTTGCAAAATAAGGAAGGCCAATTGTGGACTAATTTGGTTGTTTCGACTTGGTGCGCAGTTTTAAATTTTAACTTCTGTTTTGAATTTGCATATGAGATTTCAGGCTGAAATTTGGAGATTTTGTTAGCAAAGTAAATTCACAAATAATTTTAATTAAAATATAATTAATGGAAGCAATTAAATTTTTAAAAATTGGATGATGAAATTTAGCATTAAACTTAAAAATTTAAGAATGTATGATAATTAATGAATGTGTATTTGTATGAAATTTATTTAATCTTAACTTCATTTTAAACATTTTATTAATAAGCTCTAATGACAAAATTTTTCTGTAAAATTGCTGTTTTTATTTAATATTTAATTTTTTTTTTCTATGAATTAAAAAATTCAGCTTTATTCAATGACAGATCTTATTGGTTTTCCAGTTTGGATTTTGGATTCTAAACAACTGGATGATTTCTATCACTTAGTATGTATATTTTTTCTTCTAATAAACTTGATTGCTATTTTTTACTAAATATTTTTTCTTTATCTAGATGCCAGATATGACTGAAAGCTTTAGCATTAATATCATGTATTTGGCACAATTTACTATTAATAAGCATATATTGTCATTAGGAAAAATAAATGATATAAAGAGGTAAATAAATAAATAAAATAAATAAAATAAAATCTGTTAAATAAAATAAAATCTGTTAAAATCTGTTTATATATATTTTTTTTAATAGTTGGCCAGATTTCATTCCTTCAACTACATATGTAAATGCAATGTATTTTTTACAAAGAAATTCAATATGTAAGTTGATTAATAAAAAAATTTTTTGTAGAATTTTGGATTTATATATAGTAATCAGGGTTGCCGAGAGAAATTTTCGGGCCTGTGACAAGTTTGTGGTCTGGGCCCTGCAAAAAAGTGCATTCACTTTGGTTTAATAAAAAAGCCATATAAAACAATAAGCATTTATTTGAAAAAGGCAAGCAAACAAATTCAAAATTCCATACATTACATACTATATAAAATAAAAAAGTTGCACCAAAATAAACTTTTTTTATATATAATTGCTTTAGGTATTGTTGGCAGTCTGCGAACTATCGGATACGCATTACTCTACAATAATTTTTTCTTGGTGTTGGGATTTTTTTTTTCCATCAGTGTATATATAATAAAAAAGTTGTACCAAAATAAACTTTTTTATATATAATTGCTTTAGGTATTGTCGGCAGTCTGCGAACTATCGGATACATTATGTGACATTTCAGGCCTGATGGTCAGGTCCTCTTTGATGCCAGGCCCATGACAAAAGTCACGGATGTCACCCCCTCTCAGTAGCCGTGATAGTAATTATCGTTTTTTAAAATTTAGCCATATTTCTTCATAATATTTTTATAGTATATCATATTAATTTTTTCCTTATGTTATTGAATTCTTGTTATATAAATTTAAACAGTTGAAAATTTATTACATAAAATATTTTTATAAACATACATTAGAAATGATTTTTGTTTTGTTTGTTTTTTGTGTGTAAAGCATAATTTTAAATAAGACAATAAATCTAATTTAAGTAGAAAAATTCAAACTGGCTATTATCTTCAAAATGATCACTGAAAGAAAAGCTCTTGAAAGCAGTTTTTCATAAAAGTAAAAACGTTTTTAATAGAAAATCTTTAGGACGTTTTGATCAAACCTAGTAATCATCCTCAGCTATTATACATAATAGAGGTATAAATATATAAAGATTTCAATGTTTAAAAATTTTTTTTATTAGAATATTCTTTGCTTATTCCTCTGTATTCTGTATAGTAGCAGAACATGGTCACTAGTTTAGAAATTGCTTTTAGTTTTTTTTCTTAGTGATTTAAGTCTAATGTAATAAATTATTTGATAAGTGAATTATTTTTATTTCATCAATTATTTTAGATTTTCTGTGATAGATCAGCAACAGATGTTTTCATAATTGTTTTTAGGATTTCATTATTTCTGATGCAATTGCTTTTAGTTTTTTTTCTTAGTGATTTAAGTCTAATGTAATAAATTATTTGATAATTGAATTATTTTTATTTCATCAATTATTTTAGATTTTCTTTGATAGATCAACAACAGATGTTTTCATAATTGTTTTTAGGATTTCATTATTTCTGATACATTAGTCTCTATATATTTAATATATATAAAGTTCATTTTCAATATCATCCTTATTTAAATTTTGAATATTCTCTTTGTTACATCCATCATATTTTTTACAATAGTATGGTTAAGAGGATACGCAACAATTTATTATTTGTAAAATACAGCTAATAATAATATGCAGTGCTTTTGCAGAATGAAAGATGCACACTTGTTAGAAATTGCTGAGAAAGGTCATAGGAAGCTGAAAATGATATAGCATATTATTGTTTGCTAATAATTGTTGTAACCCAAAAAGCACTAAGAAGAAAAACTTGTTTCTCCACGAGAAGCAAATCTTAAGTTTGATTTTTAATTTTTTAAATGTGTTGAATTTTAATGATCTGTCATACTATATATATTATGAATGTTATTAATTGTACAGAGTTGCTAGCTTTCATTGAACTAAGATAATAGTATTAATTATGATAATCATAATGAATAATATACATTAAAGATTAAAATTAGAATAATTTTTCAGATTTTTCATATATCTATGATGGATTTTGTTATCTATTAAGTTTATTCTTAACTTAATCAATGGATAACAAAAATCATTTTAGTGAATATTAATCGATAATAGTATTAATTATGATAATCATAATGAATAATATACATTAAAGATTAAAATTATATGAAAAATCTGAAAAATTATTCTATCTATGATGGATTTTGTTATCCATTAAGTTTATTCTTAACTTAATCAATGGACAACAAAAATCATTTTAGTGGATATTAACCATCATTGTTATTAACTCTAGTTATCTAGTTGTCATCATTGACTTAAGCTGTATTCCATGTGGATGGAGTCTTCCATACATGAGTCATAACAATAGATTCAGACACAGGTATTGACAGACACTGTGACTATAATTTTCTAAATAGATATGCAAGAGTAATTTGCCCTTACAGCTAATTAACTATTGTTAAAATCTCTTGGAACTAGAGTATTAGGTTGTCCTAATTAGTTGTCAGTGGATGGAGTCTTCCATACATGAGTCATAACAATAGATTCAGACACAGGTATTGACAGACGCTGTGACTATAATTTTCTAAATAGATATGCAAGAGTAATTTGCCCTTTCAGCTAATTAACTATTGCTAAAATCTCTTGGAACTAGAGTATTAGGTTGTCCTAATTAGTTGTCGAAACATTGGGACAAGATGCCAAAAGTAAAGATCTGACAATACAATCCTTTTACTTTGTTCTAATAGGTTTTTGATTTGTAATTAAAATTAACACATTATATATTAAAACATTCACTGGGTTTACATATTTGGATAAAATATCAAAATTATGATAAAAACAAAAATTAAAAATGAAAAAATATTATTTATTTATCGTTGATTTAAAATTATACAGTTTGATATAATTCAAAATTACTTAAAAATAAAAATATATTCTTGTTTTGTTTCACGAAAAAATATTGGGCAGGATTCAAAATTACCTGCTGCGAGTTTTCGGTTTACGGAAAAGTCGCTCTCTGCATTTTGCCTCTGACAATTCGCCCCCTGAATTTCACCCCTGGCACATTTCACCCTCAGCCATTTTCGACCCCTGCACTTTTCGCCAAAACATTCACTGGGTTTACATATTTGGATAAAATATCAAAATTATGATAAAAACAAAAAAAAAATTAAAAATGAAAAAATATTTATTTATCGTTGATTTTAAAATTATACAGTTTGATATAATTCAAAATTACTTAAAAATAAAAATATATTCTTGTTTTGTTTCATGAAAAAATATTGGGCAGGATTCAAAATTACCTGCTGCGAGTTTTCGGTTTACGGAAAAGTCGCTCCCTGCATTTTGCCTCTGACAATTCGCCTCTTGAATTTCACTCCTGGCACATTTCACCCCCAGCCATTTTTGACCCCTGCACTTTTTGCCCCTGGAACATTTCACCCCCAGGACATTTCGCCCCCTGCACTTTTCACCGCACATTTCACCCCCTGTAGATAATGAATAGGCTACAAAATTGCAAATATAGTCAACAAGTAATGATTCTAATTATTTTTGTTTAATATAATAAATGCATCTTATTATTGTTTAAAACTCGAATTTGTATGCAATTCACAACATTCAATCAGAATATGATTTTGAAAAAGTTCGACTATTCTTTTGATATGAATTCTGCTTTTAAGTTAGGAGATAAACTAAAAACCGAACTATTGTTGGTTACAGACAACACAAAATCAGCAGACGAAGACCCAACCTGAATGAAAAGTAACTCCTTGTGACATTCAATTCGCATACAAATTCTTAATTTCTTATTTTATCTTGTTTACATATTTATCTATGTTATTGTTATTTTTATATATTTTAGATTAATGATTAATTATAATGATAATAAAATTCTTGGAAATTTTTAATAAAATCTTACATACGAAAACTGAGATATAAAATAAATCTAATTCAGTCATTTTAATGTGACTTGTATTTTTATATATTAAAAATTTATCTATCTATCGAAGATTTATACACATCATTGAAACAAAGATAAAACTCAAATTTAATAAATGAGAGAAAATAGCCATGAATAAATTCCATTTAAAACAGGGTGGAGTTCCTTAGTAAATTACCGTAAAATATTAAGTGTCCTTATACCATAATCAAACTGCGACAGGAAAATTTGTCAAATGAAAACAAATTAAGACGCAATTTTTATTCTAAATTAGATTGTGACAAAAAATAAAATAAAATAAAATAATAATGTTTAAATAGAATAATAAAATCTCCTTTTAGAGAGTCTATTATTCTATTTAAAGATCATACGTGATTTATGACTAAATAAAACTAAAATTAGTAAAATAAAAATTTAACAGAAAATATAAGAATTTATATATATATTTTTTTATAATTTAAAGCCATAAAATTACTAGAATTTTATTTTATTATTACTGCTTTATAATAACCTTGAAGGAATCCTTGAAATAAACAATATTCAATAATAGCTGATTTAAAAAAAGTTTTGAATTGATAAGTCAAGATAAAATTTTAATAATGAATAAAATAAACATCCTGAAACGAATTTAAAATTATTCTATGCAATAGCATCAAATGTCAACTGATATGTTAACTATGATTCATTTTTAATCCTTTAAATTGATATTAATTACGTCGAATTCATTTCTAAAAATGCAATTCGTATAAATCTGTAAGATGATAAAATTATTTTTACGTAAAAAAAAAAATTTAAATAGAATAGTTAGACCTTGATGTATTTTAATTGCATTTTGTTAAAAATGAAATGTTGAATAAACTGTTTGAAAGAAAAAATTTAAACGAAAGTCTTACAATCACAATGTACACAGTTATCAAACAAGTTTCAGATGTTCTGTAAAATATGCTAGGGGCTAAATTTGCCTTTCCATGCAAATTGCACACGACGTTCTACAATAGTTATCTAGCTGGCTTACGGCGATCCTTCGAGAAACCAACATGACATTGATATATGACAAAATTGTTGCTGTCGGTAAGGAGACACCCAAAACTTGACCTTGTAACATTCGGCTAACCGAACGAAAGCTGATTTGTAACCTCTGGCTGAATGCCTTGGTCTTCTTTATTTCATGTAGACTGTCCCTTTCCATGCCTCGCTGCTCATTACACCTCAGAACGTAATACAAGCAGTTACTTCAGTTAAACTTGAATTTTATTCTACAATACGCATTCGGATAAGTTATATCTTCGATTCCACATTAAACTTATAATAGCTTTGGATCGCAACATATAATTTCGATAAACTGTCATAAAAAAAAATGAGTTTGCATCTTATTATTATATTTTCTGCTATTTTTCTCCTATAAAAAAAAAAGATAATTTTATACAAAATTAACTGATTCCAAAGGTTTTCGTGCTTGAAAGAGGCGACTGTGATATTTGTCTAAAAAAATGTCTCGCCATATTATTAAAAGTAATTACCAATTGTTGCATTTTAGCGTGGCTTATTCTCTTTCACTAATTAATTTTTGTTTACCGTGATATCTAATTTCAATGAATCAATATTACTTTGAATACTTATGAATATAAAGGTATTGTACAATAACATCATTATAACAATAACTCGCTGTATAATCAAAGGCAATCATTATTTATCTCCCAATTCCTATAGGCTTATTGCATGACTTACGCTCGAAGGGAATAATTTTGCATGTAAATTTTTTTATATTATGCATAGAGCGATAAACGTTAATTTTTAGAAAAAGTACTTTCAATTAAATCCGAAATATTGATTTCGATAAAAGGAGATAAACGTTAATTTTTAGAAAAAGTACTTTCAATTAAATCCGAAATATTGATTTCGATTAAAGAATATATTATATTAACGTATGCAGTATGTATTTAATTTTCTTAAAACTATTGAAACTCTTTTTTTTTTTTTAATCAGAGTTCACTGGAAGTAATACTCAATCTTTTTAATTGGAAACAGTGAAATGTTTTGCACTGATAAAACTAATAATAAATATAGAATATGTATAATAATTTGATTCAAACTTAATGTATTCATAATATTTTTTATATAAATCATTTTTTTTAATAATTTTTATGAAAAAACAACTAAAAGTTATCATTCATTTTATTTTTCAAAAATTATAAAGCAGTCTTGTCAACTTTTTCATCTTTAGAATCACGGAAGACAACTGAAGGCTACTGATAAAGATAAATAAATATTGCCATAAAATGCATTATTTTTATAAGTAATTTTATTTGTTACTGCAAACAGTTTATTATAATGTTTTCTATCATTTGTAATAAACAAAAAAAAAAAAAAAAAACCGCTCCTCAACTTTAAAAAAAAAAAAAAAAAAAAAAAAAAAAACGTTTTATTTATTTTAGTTTGCTATAAAATTCAAGAATCAAAAATCGGCAGACAAATTTGCAAAAAAATCTATGGGAGATCTGCATCATTACTGAATTTAACAATTATTTGATGAATTTTATATTGCGACTTAACAAGCAAGATATTTTGTTTTGATTTTGAATCATAATATATCAAAATAAATAAAAATTATGAACTTCTACATAATACAATCCAAATATTTTTCAAAGGATAACCATAAAGAGCACTTGGGGCTAAATTTTATTTTGTGTATTTGTTTCAGTAATATAAACATTTTATATTTCATATTATTTTATCTTCAGTATATCTATATTAATTTTGAAGATAACTAATAATGAATGGGTTAAAAAAAACAGTAATATTTTAAGGAATAAGTTTACAAATTTTGAGATAAGAATGCTATTAAAAAAATTAACCTGTAGTCTGTTTTATTGGGACAAAGATAACATATCAAAACAGCATTTTATTTATTTTATATACAGACTTTAAAAGTAATTATTTCAACTTTTTTTTGATATTTTATTTATATATAAAAAATTATCAATCTGAATGCATTCTAAATACTTTTTGAATTGTTAACTTTGGTTACTTAATTTATTTAATGAGGCATTCGTAAATTTTTCGAATAATAATAATAAACTATCGGAAAATCGAGAAAATTTTGAAAGATAAGCATAAATCAATAGGATTTTTGTACTTAATTAGGCTGTTTTGTCTCAGCCGTCAGAATACGGACAACTTGACTAATTTCTCATGTCATGTATGCCAGCTTTTGAAGTATACTGCCAAATTTTTATCTGATGTAATGTCAACCGAAGTCTGTTTTGCGACACGCTTGACTAGTATTCCTGACTGATTTAGTTTGTTCGTGTAAAGTTGCTAAAAGGAAGAAAAGTTTCTCTCTCTTTTTTTTTTTTTTCTCCTTGGCGTAATCTTTCAATCTTTTATTGGTATAAGTTGCAATTATAAACATAGAACTAATTATAATTTTACTTTATCTGCAAACCTAATTACATGGCTGTTTTCTTATAAACTCTATCAAAATTATATAACATAATCTTATTTGCAAGTAGCCCTGTAATAAACTCTCGAAGATAAAATTTTGGTCTATTATATAAGCTAATTGGTTTAAGTATATACCTATTTAATATGTTAGATGCGATAAAATTTCTTCTGAAAGCTAGAAAAATTTACAGGATGTTAATTATAGATATCGCTAATATTTCCATTCAAATACGCCATTTTTGCATTTAATCTATTAACTTATATCACATACAGGCTACTCTCTACAGATGTTTTAATCATCTAAACGTATTTAATTAAACGTTTGTATTGCATACAAATTCATAAAATGATCAATGATTGAATTAGTAGTCTTTATTATTCATTGCCAGGTGTGTTAATCTCGATTAAATCTCGACTATCCGTTAATAATGATCTCAAACAATCGAATTTCTTAAAAGATTCGTTAACAGATGGATAAAATTTAATCGAATGATGTATAGTTTGCAGAATGAAGTTACGATTAATTATCATCCGTTAATTTATTCGTATGCTCAACGATAAATTAATATTTACTTAAAATTTATGTCCTCATCAATAGCCATTGGCCTAATTTCAATTAATTATTTGCATAATTAACATTACGAAAGACGTTTAATTAGAATTTTTGATTTAAATAATAATAAATTTCGATTCTTTAAAAAATTCCTTAATTGTAAATCCAAATATCAAACGATATTCGATATTTTTTTACGTTATCTAGATTATATTTCGTGAGGAATTACATCTGGTATCACTTTACATTATAAAATAAGTCACTTGATTGTTTTTCTGACTAGAAATCGTCTAGTGGATGCTAGAAGCAGCTGATACACGGGATATTGCATGACGGAAGGTTGAACAAATGTCCGTAAGTACGTGACTGGATTTCAAATAGCCTATACACTGCTCTTGCTTGTTGATTGACACGTCATTGGGTGACATCGGACGTAGCAGGGCGTGTTGACCCATCAGATCTAATACGTTCTTCCAATATGTTCTCAGACATCTTAAAGGAGCGTATGATTACTACTTTTTTCTCCACTTCTTCTTTTTATGTTTCTTCATTAAACAAGAATGGAAATTCAATATGACTTTCTGGTATGTCTCGACAGTAAATGATTAAAATGATATATGCGAAAAATCAACATTATTAATAAATAGGAAAAAAAAAAAAAAATAGATATTCGAAGATCAATTAGATTCAGAAAATAGTTCACAGACCATTATCAAAAGACCATTTTGTTGTTAGAATCATCTACTAGTTTCATTAGCTTATGTTTCTTGGTGGTCACGTCGTTAACTTACACCAGTCATTTATCATTTGGTCACCGGCGGTAAAACTGCCTCATAAGTGAAACGAAGGTCAGTCTAAAGGGCGTGAAGGACCACTTCTTTGGTCCTTTGCCACCTTCGGTAACCGACTAATCGCATGTGATAAGATTAATGAAAAAAACGTAGATTAAAATCCATGAGTATACAATTGATATTTTGGAAGCTCTAAGCGACTTTGGTTAATGGATAAATATCTATGACCCCCGGAAATGTCTACCAAAATGAAAAAAAACAGATAATATGACGTCACCCGTACTTATTTTTTATCTTTTATTGTATATAATTACAAATATGGCAGAAACTGCTAGACCAGGTGATGATTAATGCGAAGATGAACGTGATAGTTGCACCTGTATCTAAGAGTTTCTTCTTTTGGTTCAACTCACTGTTAAATTTGCGTGCTTTCTATTTGACGCATGCTAAAATCTACTTTGATTTCGATGTTAGGATAAATGTTTTCGTGTTGGTTTTTATCTCCTATTGCTATTTACAATCCGTTTGTCAAAATCGTAATTATCCGGATTTATAGTCACAAAAACCTATATTGTCATATCACTTAATCACAGATCTAAATTTTAATCTTAACTTGAAAACATGTTACTTAATTATATAATTAGTCAGAGGGATTCTGTTTAAATTAATTACATCTATAATTAAATAAAAATATTTCGAAAGCCTACCTGTCTCAATCTAAACATCTATAGAGATCAGTTAAGTTTCAAAGTAAATTTACGATATTTTAAATTACGAAAAAACGTTTTTACATTTATTATATTGTGTTGAGATTGGATTTTTTAAGGAAAATAGTCACCGCAAATTTCATAAAACGGCATATTTTAATAGTTTTATAATCAGTTCTTGGAAAGAAATTTTCATGAAAAATCAATTACTATCACCCGATTATTTATTGTATAAAGAACAAAGAATATGTCTACAAATCTTGCCTATTTAAAATATTATTCTGAGAAAATAACTAATTATCCTTTTCCTCGTAAATCAATTTTTTCCTTGAATCGCTCTGAAAAAAAAATGATAATAATAATAATTTAGATCTATTTATGCATATCGTAAAATTTTATTTCATTAACTATTTTAGCAAGAAGTAATCAATCATACGATTTAAGTTACTTAAAAATTTTCTATCCGTGGTTTCTTTTCAATCTCATAATTCATGCTCTCTATAAATTAATTTTCTTTGACTACACGAATATAAAATTTAAATGAAGTGCCTAGCTCATAACACAACAGGTTTTATTCATCATATGACTAACTTATTATATCTAAATTTAGATAAGTTTGTGAATTTTCCCATTTATATGCAACACGTGGTTAGGTTTTTTTTCTGTCCTCTTTTAATAGGATAAATAATAGTGTTTGGTTTATTGGAAAAGTTAAACGTAACATAAAAATGGATAATGCTTGCATAATGAATAAAAATAGAACATCATTATAAACCTAATTTAGTTAGATTATTCATAATACATTACTTTCGCACTAACGAAGAATGATTAATTAGAATGGAAACTTCGAAAACAGGTATATTGTGCGATTTCGAAAATATATAAAAAATAATAATAATTATAGGTCTATAAACTGCATGTCGATGATTTTGCATATCAGTGAATCAACTTATTCCGGTCATACAAAAGAATCACGCAAATTTTCCATTTCCTGCTATACTGAAGGCAGTACGTTAGTAGTACCCAGTAGCCTCGACCATCGAATGGAAACACTGGACGGATACTAATTGTTTTAAAACTCTGTCTGTGAATTGGAGACGTTGACTTTGATAGAATTGATTCATTCTCGCTACCTTTCACGCAATCTGATCATTTCCCCTTATCACGTGATGTGTCCCAGTGGTATTCTCAATCTTCCCGGAAATCATCTGCACACACATCGCGTACCCATAAGTTTTTGTCCTTTTGGTTTATAAACTCAAAAGTTTGTTTTGTCATCTGTTCGTTTATTTGTTTGAATTTTCATCTGTCATTCTTTACTTTAATCTCTTTTTTTTTCTAAACTATCAATCATTAATCATAATATTTGTAATGCAGAAGATGTTAACTTTTTTGAAACTCGTGTACTCTTTGGTGTTATTGTTTTCGAACTACTATAGCAAGGAGATTAAGTATTCTGCTTACTCTATAACATAAAATAAACGATTTTAAAGAAACAAAGTAAAAGAAAAATAACTGATAAAGAAATTCTTATGTAACAGTTGCAAAAAAAAACGAACTCTAATATATAGACTAAGTCTGTGTCCTCTTGCATTAATCCAAACGATTATAAATATCTAAAACTATAAATCTACAAATTTGTATCATTCTGATCAAATCTAGTTTTTCAGGATGACCCAACTTTTAAGAGAATGAAACTGCTATTACATTAAGCGACCCAAATTTTTATTCAATATAAATAAAAGAGATAAATTTATGTCAAAAGGACTTTTATTAATGCAAAAATTACACCAGGATTAAAAGAAAAACTAGAAAGATTATCGGATTACAGAGAAAAAGTCATAAATTTACGCCTGCATTGACATAATAATTATCAATATGTTTGCCACTGGCATCACAGTTGCATTTTTTTTAATTTTTTTCCATTATGATAATCTTTTATTAATAACGAAATTATTAACAGAAGATTGTCAATTTGACATCAATTTCCGTATTATTAATTATCATATTTGACACCAGTTTGCATACTTGAATGCCGCATTTCATGTAAAAACATTAATTGTTTTAATTTTAATTTTATTATGTTCTTAAAAAATTGCCTCAAGACTTTTGTAGAATGAAGAAGTATTTTGACTCTACTTTGTGCATAAAACTGCAGACTTACCCTATATTTTTATAAGATAATTTTCATTAAAAACCAAAATTTTTAATTTAAAATAGCATAGATTTATTATTTTAAAAACTTATTAATTCTATTAAATATTATTTAATATTTTTCATATTAAAAGTTCTAATAAAATTTATTAAAAAAATGAGTATTTTGAAAGCAAATCGAATATTATCAATTAAAACATTTGTAATAATTCATTTATAGTTGTTCTATTTGAGTAAACTTATGTTTATCAATAATACGAAGAGAATGCTGTTTGAAATCATGAATTTATATAAAAAAGTCACTAAGAAAGATCTAAATCTAGATTTTTTTTAAAATTTATTCCCAGTATATTTATCAATAAACTATTCACGATACAAAAATATCGATAAACATAACAAAACTACAATCATATTGAGGAGAATAATAAAGTTAGGAGATTCAAACTTGTTAATTTTTTTTATAATTTAGGGCAATGACAAATTAATTGTAAGATAATTTTTTAATATTATATTTCTTAATTGTGATGGAAGAAATAATTAAGTTATTTGATGATAAATAAACCGATGTTGACATTTATTTCGAACAGAATGTTTCGAAGATTCATTATCAAATATTTCTATTGTGTTTATAAATACAGATATCAAGTGAGTTGACGAAGTAGAATACAATGCAAAACGTGATAACATTGCTACATTCAATTTACTAAATGGCATTCAATGTTCTTGAGTAGTTTTGTCATTAATTTCTCAATTAGTATTCACATAAATCATGAGATGGGACTTTCTAGTTTTGATGTAGAACTATCTATTTCTCACATTATAAAAATTTTTTAATTGCAAATTATATTTTTCTTGATGTTTGCTATATGATGATCGTGCTTTAAGAAAATAAAATTCTATGTTTTCAATTTTTCAGATTTCATATTTTTTAATTTATTATTCAAAATTTACTTTTTAATCTCAGAATATAGCATTTTTTTTTTATTTCAAAAATGGAAAACATTAATTAAATACGTATTATCCTTCTTATAAACTGGTCCTGATATATTTAAATGCATTTAAAATAACAAAATATCATATCTTGCATAAAATATAATGACAAAAATATCATTTAAATTATTATTTCATTTCTACTGTTCAAGAAACTAAAATAAAATAAACAAAAAGCTTATATAAGTCATAAGTGCTTGTTAGTCAACTTCCAGAATAGATACGAAGTTTTTAGATTTGATATATTACGATGATATCTTTGTTAAGAGGATTTTTTTATGAGATAGAGAAATCGAAAATGAGGAGTAAAAGATATTGATTATCTTTATTATGCCTTGAGGGAATCTGAATTCTTAGCAGAAAGATAAGAATAGATTGACGTTCTTCAATTTATCCCGACTTATCTATATCTTATATAAAATAATAATAAAAAAGTAAAGGGAATAATAAAAGATAGGATTAATTCAGATATTTATTCAATTATTATTCTGCTTCTTTTTTTTTTATTCTGCAATTTTTTAATTAAGAAGAAAATACACCCAAGCTTACATCCAATATTAATTTGAAATCCGCTTACTAAACTGCATTCAACATAATTATAAACGAAAATTATTAAATTTTTTTCGATAGCAGAACATAAAATTGATAGAAGTTGCTATATAAAAACTTATTTATTTATAAAAGTGATTGAGATATATGATGATTATCACACAGTTTTTAATTTTTAATTTGTATTTAACATTTTTTCAATTTGAAATTTGAATAAATAGATGATTGATAGAACTCAAAAATGTATAAATCATACAGAAATTAGAATAATTATCACGTTATTCATTTATATATCAATATATATATTGAATTTTATTCATAGAACGATAATAATTTATTATTTATACGTCGTAAGGTAGATATACGAAAATTTTTAAATAAACTTGATAAAATATTATCTTTATCAATAAATAACAAAATATGAAAACATGTTTCTATCGAAGAAAAAAATTCTAGAACAAATATGTGCATAATTTTATTATATGATTACTAAATATAAAAAAATAACAAATCATAAATATGAATATTTAAGATAAAAACATGAATAATTAAATCAAAAATAATAGATAATTTTATTACAATATGAATATAAAATAATCTTAATTTTGGGGGGAATTAAAATTGGAAATAAAACTAAAATTTCATTTTTTTTCGCTTTTCTGTAACTTATATAGAGTATGATTCTATAATTTAGGTAGCAGCAATTTTAGATATCTTCATGAAACTTTATAAAATGCTGAAAGCTTTGTAGAATTTAATATACAGTATATATATATATATGCGCTATAGCAGGGATGGCCAACTTGTTTCTCATTAAGATATGTAAAAAATGAGTTCGCGATCTACCTTCGAAATTCTTCGTTTGATGGTGAGAGCTATATATATATTGAGAAGGATTTGATAGTCTTGAGAAAAAATAAAAATTAAATTGAATTGATAAGAAAGAAAGAACTCTCATTAAAATCATAATAAAGACGAAAAAATCCTAACTTGGATATGTCAAGTTAACTAAAAACCATTTCTTTGAGTAAGAATGCCTGAAGTAATGATGGGAAAGATAGAAAGAAGACATCATCAAAGAACAGATAGATAAAATTATAAAGGACTTCATTAATATCATTTTACTTAGACAACATATCTTTACAATTAAGAGCAAGATAAGAAACATATTGCAGATAACCTTCTAGAAATAGAAGATGACATAATAGTACGAGATAATAAAACATAATGTTAGAATTTCATAAATTATCAAATAAAATAATATAATTTACTAATATGAACGATGAAAATACAGTTCAAAAAGTAGTCAGATACTATAAATATCAAGTTAAGATGTAATTCAAATAGTATTCTTACGAATATCTTTTATCATAAAAAATTTGTAATCATGTCATATGTTATCCATTTTATGAATGTCAGGAGTATTTGTAATAAATATGAATATATATCTAATCCCATTTGCTACAAACAACAAAAAAATTGCAATACAAAGTTAAATTTATTGTTCTTCTTCGTATAAACTCCAAAATAAATGAATTTTTTTTTTGTATGTTTTGCTATTTATATGATGTTAATAAAGATATTTATTGACTAATAATAATAATCTGATAAACGATGCTTGCTAGATATTAGTTTTATTTTTCAGTAAATACATTGTTCTTATTTGTAATTTTATTACTCATTAATTCAAACTTCCACAGTTTCTAATTATCCATTTACGAATCCAAGCTCCATTTATTGTGCTTTTTATATAATTTAATATATATTTTTTCGAGTTTTTATGAAACACAATAGATTTACTGTATTGGCCTAATAATCTCGAGACAATTTGTTATTTCTGAGCAATTTTAAGCAGAAAGATCAATGTCACTGAAGTATTGGATGGTTAGAACATCTAGTATAAAGGTCTTTACAAAAAGTATTCTTGTTCATGATAAACTCATAATAAAAATTTGATAGAAATTAATGTTTATTTATCTTATTTTTAAAGTAATTCTTAAAAGAATCAAATATATAAAATATACATATAAACTTTTATTATATTTCAAAATTAAAAAAATAAAAATAATCAAGTTAAACTAGCTAATATTTCATATAAACTAAGTCTACACTGCATTCTATTTACTGCAGACTATTTTAAGAAAATTTATGATTGTCAATAATACTTTAAATATATCATTTTGATATATAAAATGACAAAGACATGTTGTTTAAACATATTGCATTTGTTTATAGCATTCAAATAAGAAAGATTTAAAGGAAACAATAAAGAATAAATGCTAGTCAGTTCAGAATTCTGCAGGAAACAATGAAGGCCAATTCAATTTTATTACTTTATTATTATGAAGAAGGCCATACTTGTAACATTGAAGGAAACCATGTTATGGAAATCATTTTACAAGCTTCAATACTCTTCCTATCATTTGGATTTACTTTAAAACAGAGGATGCCAAGGTTTCAACATTTTTTTTAATATTATTCTTCTTTAAATATAATTTAAATTTAAAGCAATTTAATATTATTGTTTTTAATTTGAAAAAAATAATAGACCTATATATAAACTTTTGAAAAGAATCGAAAAATGTCATAACATATTTTTATAAACATAATTATAAAGTGAGTTAATAAAATTAAGTTTAAATTATTTAAATGCATTAAATGAAGCATAGTTTGCAAGAAATATATATTTTTTGGAAATCTATTAAAGTTAAATAAGTATTTTATAATTAAAATTTTATTTAATAATAATTTATTCTTCGCTTGTATAAAGATGGAAATACTTTAATTATTTTTCACGAAAACTTATAAATAATAATTTCAAATTTTAAAATATTTATATCATGGCTGATATTGAATCTAATTTTTTTCATTAAATATTGAATAAAATATTTTATTTATGTAATTAGAATATTAGTTAAAAATTAACGATTTGTTTGATATTTTGTTGTGACACTTTAAGTAATAAAAATGAAATATTGCAAGAAAAACACTAAAAATAAGATAAACTAAGTAAAAATTTATAGTATAATAGTCTTGTAACTCTAGTTTATAGTGTAGATACGTTTAGATAACAAAAATTATAATAGATAACGAGGTTTGATAATAAAACAGGAAAAGATCATTGGGAGGGCAATTTTATATATATTTTATTGTCTTTTCGTGATTATTTTTCATATATCTGTTAGTAGAATTGAAAAAAATTAAAAAATAAGGCAGTGTTTAGTGTATTTAATATATAATTTCCGATGAAATTTTCTCCTTCATTATTGGAATAAAGTGTTACACATATAACATGAATCTCACACGTAAACTATGAAACATTTCGTACTAATAAATATGGAGTATACTCTATACGATGCAAATCATAAAAGCTTAGAGATGTTTTATTCAAAATAATCAAATTTTCTGAGATAAAGTTCAGAAAATGAGAGCATATCAATGGGACCAATGAATTTTATAATTTTGCCGTTTATATAACATAAGATATTACTATCAATTACTTTCTAGTATGCACTATATTCATAAAATTTTCATATTTTAATAGGTATATCTATATAAAGTTATATCGTTACTTAAAACTAAAAAATTTTTAAGTAATATCAATAAAATATTAAAAAATAAATTATTATTATACAGAGTTAAAAAAAAAAAATTAATTTTCCAAATTTATCGTAAATTCCAATGATAATTTGGGATGAATTTTAATAAAAATGGTGTATTTTCATCATTTTAATTTTTATTTTATTATTTCTCTGAACTTTTTAGTAGTTTACAACTAAATAATTTGCGAGTCTAGTTTTTCTATGCAACTATAGAAACTAGACTCGCAGATTCTATCTTATGAACTTATTTTCTAACTTATAATTTCTTAGAAATTTCTAACTGAATATTATCATAACGATTTTTCAATTGATGATTTTATCATTAAATTTTAAAATAATTTCCTATTCTGAAGTTATAGAAATGTTTTGAAAACAAAGATGAAAGTTGATTTCTATAGTAATTTAATAGATATCCTATAATTCTTTAATTTAATGAGCCAGATTTGTTAAAGAAGTACTTTCATTAAATGTTATAGATGATAAATATTTAGACATAACGACTTGAAGATTAGATTTTTCTGAAGTTCTTTCTCCATAAAAATTTTTGTGGAGAAAGAACTCCAGAAAAATCTAATCTCCAAGTTCTTTCTCCTCTTGTTCTTTTTTGTGGAGTTCTTTCTCCACAAAAAAAAAACAAGTGACTTTAAAGAAATTATGATTTAAAAGGTATTTAGGAGGAGGGTTCATTTACGATTCATAGAGAAAGGTAGCTATTGAAAAGTATTTTCTTATAGGACTAATTGATATCAAGAAGGAAGAGTTTAATTGGCAAACATTTAGCATAGAAGTTTCAGTCTATATTTGATAGAAGAGAGTTAAGAGATATCCCAAATTTGAATAAAAAAATTTTTTATAGAAATAAAAGTTACAAAATTCAGGATTTTATAATTTCTTGAAGATAGAGAATTACATTATATTCTATTCAGTTCTGATTAGAAGTGTTGTAACAGATATATATATATATTGAATCGTTAATGATTAAATTTTACTTTTTCCAGTATTCATTCTTAAAGCATACCCTAGAATGAATTTATTCCTGTTGAAGAGATGGTAATTAAATATAGTATGAAATATTTATTGAGATATTTAAATAGTTTTTATACATGAAAGATAAATCTAAAAACGTTCGACTATGTTGATAGGATCAAACTTTTTACTGTGCTTAAAAATCTAGATTTACTGTATTTAGAACAGTCTCAGATTCGCCTCCATTTAAATTAAGCGAAATGACATAAATTAGTATAAAATTAAGGATTTTAATATTGTTATGTATTCATTAAAAAATCAATTAATATAACTGATAATTCCGAATTAAATTAATATTACAAGAAAAATCATGGAAAATCATATGGATCATTAAATTGCAATTCTATTTTACTTTGATTATTTCTAATTCTGATTCTGCTTCCGAATTTATATTTTTTAAATAATTATTTAATATCAAGCTACTTAGATTATTTTTTTGTTTATGAAAAATAGTGTTTCTTCTTCTATTTCCTGAAATTTTGCTTAAACTTCCGAGGAATATTGAAAATTAAACAAAATACTAAGTTTTTGATTACCTTAAGATTTTGTGATAATAAAATTGGTAAAATATTATTTACCTTAAGATTATATTCTATTATAAAATTATTATATAAGTTTTATTATCTTTAAGTATCGATTTGATAGTGGACTATGTCACTAATGGAAGGATCATATTCGAATATTCTCCATATCTCCTATTAAATATGAAGGTTCAATACAATTCCATCAAGTATTATATTTTGTATAACTTTTATAAAACAGTAAATATATCTTTAAATCTGAGAAAATTCAGTAATTATATAAACAATTCTGTTCTGCATTTAAAATATATATACTGAGTATCGATTTGATAGTGGACTATGTCACTAATGGAAGGATCATATTCGAATATTCTCCATATCTCCTATTAAATATGAAGGTTCAATACAATTCCATCAAGTATTATATTTTGTATAACTTTTATAAAACAGTAAATATATCTTTAAATCTGAGAAAATTCAGTAATTATATAAACAATTCTGTTCTGCATTTAAAATATATATACTGTATATATATGTTTATTGCTTACAATTTTTGTGATTTATCAACGATTAAAACAATATAAAGGAATTTTGGAATGGTTATGCTATTGTTTTGTAATTTTGTTTTTAAATTGTGTTTAATATTTTAGCATAAGTATTTTCATAGTCTTCAGATAGTCTTCTCTATTTTGAAACAAATGTCGACTGAATTATTTTAATTGACATGTTGTAAAATTTTATATGTTATTCGTAGATTATGTATCAAAATTCCATACATATCAATTTTTAAATTATATACAAAATTTAGTTAACATTATTTAAAATTATATCTCATTCAATTAGTCGATATTTTATAAAAAAATTTTCATTATTTGAATCAGAAATTAATTTGTTTTAAATTAATTTATCTCTTCTACGCTTATGAATTTTTTGAAATTTTATATAAGTTATACATTTCTATAGAATTCAACAACTTTGTTATATATAAAGAATTATGATATTTTTCTTTATTCCTATTTAAAATCGTTATCAATATACATAAGATTATTAATCTTAAAATAATTAATTTTCTTTTTATCTTTTATAAAATATAGTTTTGATTTATTATTATCCAACATATAAAAATATAAAATTTATGTTAATAAGGGCGATTTTCTAGTTCACTTCTAGAACAGTAAATTGTTGTCTGAAAGTTATAAGTTTTTGATGTACAGTATGTTGATATTGAGATGTATCCATTTTAAATAAATAAAAATAATAAATTTTTAATATAAACTTTATTGATATGAAATTACGTATGCATCATAGCCAAACTAAAATTTATATAAACAATCAGATATGAGTTGATACTTTGACAAGGGAAGTATTGATTCTATATATTACTTGCATTAACTGTTGATTTAATAAACATATAAAATTAAATTTATATTTATTGATGAGAAGATCTTATAAAACTATAGAGTTTCTTCCTATTCCTTTTTAAATTAATAATTTATATTTTTGTATGTAGAAATTCAAACCATATTTTTCATGCTTTCTCGTCTTTGATGTCCAAGCATATTAGTTAAAAATACAATTGCATTTTTGCGATGACAATCAAATATTTTATTAATAAATTTGAAAAATATAAAAATAAAATAATTCATTTTAATTAAAGTAATTGTTATTCCAAGATATACAAACTCATTATATTATTTTATTATGTAGATTTTATTGAAAATTATAAAATTTGATTATAAGATCAATATTGTTTATGATAGTTTAAAAATAATAGAATTTAATCAAAGTGATTGTCAAATTTCCGCAAAAAATTGTATTTAGCATATTCTTTCCATTATTTTAATTCAAATAATTCATATTATATTTCTTTTTTAATAGCAATTTTAACACCAATCGTACTTTTTGTTCTGTTTGAATGACTGTCACGATATGTAAATAAAAAGCAATCATTTTTCAATTACTGCAATTGTTTAAGAGGAAGTAGTAATAATAGCTGTAATTTTCATCGTATAGGAAAAAAACACTTATTGTTAATCAAAATATATAATTATTTTCCTTTATGAATTCTATTTCAGTAATTCGTTCATCAATTGAATGAGTTTACCTTTTCTTCGAAGAGTAACTGGTTCTAAAATTATATTCTAAAGTTAATTTAAATAAAATAAGAAAAACATTTAAAGTTCATTAAAGATTCATTAATGTAAAAAATAGATTGAGAAAATCTGGTGAAGAATTTAGATAGAATATAGATAAGAATTGTAATTTTGTTACAGATTCGAGAAATATCTGTCTACATCATCTTATAAATACTGTTGAATATAAATTATTGCTATCATCAAGTATGATAAATTTAAATAAAACTGATTATTTTATAGGAAAAAAAAAAATCTACATTATTCTCTTTTTAACTTTTTAAAATTATAAAAAATATAATAAAAGTTTTAAACATTAAATAGAAAACAATTAATTACATTTTTAATTTGTAAAAGCTTGCATTTAATAAATTCTTAAAGTGCAAATTTCAGTATATAGACTGCTGAAGGCATAAGATATCTTCAGTAAGTATACCTTTATCCTTCAAAAGAAGTATATTTTTATTTTCAGTGAGAAGTCGATACGAAGTTTAATAATATTGCTTTATAAACAAATGTTCATGAAAAATTTTTAAATATTTGTAATGGAATGATTATAATGTAATCCTATACCTATTAGAACATAATTGAATTTATAAACATTGAATATATTGAAGTAGAAGCAGATAAAACAATTTATAAACATTATAAGCACCATGAATAATTAATAATCGGATACTGAAGTAGGAGTAACGAAAAAGTTAAACAAAATAGTTATCCTGTTTCTATTAAGATAAAATCAAGTTTGATGTCTACGCAACCTCAATAGTTATATAGTTAATGTCACATCACTAACTATTACCTGTAATACTAATTTTACTTATTTTTAATGGCAATACACGCTGTTATTTATGAAGTTTTGTTTGACATCGGTTTACACAGCTGTCTCTTATCTGCAGAGAATATATTTTTGCACTCAGCAACGTGTCCTGTTTTCAGAACTATATTCTCAGAACTGAGATAGGAAAAAAATAAAGTTTAAACTTTTATATTTAATTTTTCACGCTTTATCAGTTCTACTTCGGGTTTAGGAGTCATATTATAATTTACTGATGATTAAAATGTTGATCGTTTTTAAAAGAAAATTTTAATTTATATTTTTGATATTTTTCGAATCAGTTTGTTATTGTTAAAAGCTGAAAATAAAAATTACAAATTCTACATACGTATCACTATAGAAAAAAATGATAATAAATAATAGTTATGTAGTCGTCTAATTTATCCGCACATTGCCTATTTAGTATTATCATCTTGAAACTATCTTTGAAATATATATTCGTGATAAACATGTTATACATCCTAGCAACTACTTTGAATACTAATTATATAATATAACAATGCAACATTTTTCATCTCTTTTGTGATTTGTAGATAAAAACACATTCGTTTCAAGAGATAAACATTGTCTTAATTAAACTTAAGGTTAGATTTCAAAAACATTAATCATTTCTTGAATAGTTCTATAAGAAATAACTTTACATTCGGTTTGTACAGAATTTTTCTAATAAAAAATCTTTATAATCTAACAAATAAAAACATTTTTCTATAATCAAAGAGAGTATGAGAAAACAAGATGGTTAGTTATGACATATAATAATTGTAACTCTGAATTAAAAAAAAATATATTATAATGAATTATATATCATTTGTTTATAGCGTCATATATATAATATTTTATTTTGTTTTTTTTATAACGATAATAATAAGATAATAATGTTGTAATAACTTAATTTCTATCTATGTAACATGGGGACGAAAAGGTTCTTTTGCTCAAATTTTCCATTGCTTCACTGGAGTCGACGCCTACTGTATGGTTACTTATAAAAAATTTAACGCAAAATAAAAGAAAAATTGGATCGGAGATTGAGAATACTAACGATAATAATAAGATAATAATGTTGTAATAACTTAATTTCTATCTATGTAACATGGGAACGAAAAGGTGCTTTTGCTCAAATTTTCCATTGCTTCAGTGGAGTCGACGCCTACTGTATGGTTACTTATAAAAACTTTAACGCAAAATAAAAGAAAAATTGGATCGGAGATTGAGAATATTTTTTTTGGAGATTAAAACTATTAAAAATGCATTAAAATCAATAAAATAATTAAAGTTTTATCATTTGTGTAACTATTTCCAATTATTCAATATTTATGTTTTTACTTTCAATATAAATTTATTATGAAACTTTAGAAAATGATTTAATATAACAAAATATAAAATTAAATGAAGATCTGCGGAATATTATATTCTATTATAATTTTTTTTTATCGTCAGTAATGTAATAAATAGACTATTTGATAGACACTATGCTATCATAAAAAGATATTTTTAAAGTTTACTGATGAGTATTTAGCTTATTATACGAATACAATCATTTCTATAACTTCTAGAATATATTTGTTTATTCATTTTTTTCCTTGTACAAATTTTCCCGATTCACAGTTTTCCTGTCTGTCAAGCATTTTCCTTAGCAATATTAATTAATGGCACATCATAGATTTTTCCTCCTGTCAAATAAGAATTCGTGATGTTAAAGTTTTCATTTTTTTTAAAACTCTTACAATGAGTTTTATAATGAGCAAGTTTCATTATTACAAACAGCAGTAAATACTTTATCAAAAATCAAACATCAAACTCTACAAGAACAGATCTTTTCATTTAATATGTATGCTTCTCACAGACATTAAAATCAACTGTAGTTTCCTGTTGTTAATTTTATTCTGAAGTTGTATGATGCATAATAAATTAACTTTTTGCAATTAAATCTTTTGTAAACAAGTGTAAACATAAAATTTCTAGCTGAATGAAATGTAAAATACTGTATAAATATTCAATAAGTATAATATATATTTTACTCGATAAATTAGCAGCTCAAAATTTTATTTTTAATCTTGGAAAATAGGAACATAGATTAGTGAGTTCTTCGCTAAAGTATCTTCCTAAAATTTCCGAAATTTATCAAATCTAACTTATATGAAACTTAAGAAAACAGCATAATACATATATAAAAAGTAAATTTAATTGCTAAATTAAATTTAAATATTAATGACATAAAAGTAACTAATTTATATATATCTATTAATTTCTTTCGCATATATTTATGACTCATTAATATAAATTGAATGAATTTATATTAAATTGTTGACAAAATATGTTGAACAGATAACATTGATTATTCTATAAGCTAGGCATAACACTGAAGAAATTAGGAAATTGTTGTATTTTCTATCTTTTAAATTAATGAATACTAAAAATAAAGATTAATTTAAAAATATGTTCAATATCCAAAGATTAATTGAGATAAAATATCCTATCATTAACAAAGACCACGGTATTTTAAATACAAAATTTTCAGTTTTATTAGATATTTGCTTATATAACTTATTTTGATGTTTATTAATAATAAATATTTATTTCGTATCTAGACTTAGAAAATTTTACTTTCAACTCAGAATCATGCTTCGTACAGAAGGCACAAATAATGGTATCATAGTTTTCATGATATAATTTCATGATCCATGTTTTCAATAAATCAATAATAATAGAAGTCATAAATCTTTATAACTTCAACCAGTTATAAGAAAAATAATAAAAATAATTTGCAATTTTCAAATGTCTTATTTTGTTATAAATATAGCCTAACAGAAAGTTTCTAATTATAAATAGAGATGAACTTCTAACTAAATATTTAGTTTTTTTTTTTTTATCAAAGTTTTAATAGAAAAATTTTTCGAGAAAACTTTCAAAAAATGTTTTAATAAAATATTCAAATACTGTATAGTGAATCGGGGAAGTAGCTTATTTTTCTCTAGTTCATTACTATTGAACAGGTGGCGATAGAAGGTGATTTATAATCTCCTATAAGCCCGCCAAAAATATAGAAGATGGTTATTATCAGACGATCAATTATTTGTATTTGAAATCGTAAAATTCCCAACAAGTGTTGGAATCTTCATCCAAAAATTATGCAGCCATTGTTTGAAGTAATATGATTGATGGTAATGATATCGGCATAGTGAAAATTAATATATTTAATACGTAGTGAACACTTTAAAGAATACTTTGCTTTTAATGCTGTTCTAATTTAGCCATATTAAGTCACGTGATTAAAAGTTGCCTCTCATCCCAAGTTATCTCATCCTGATCAACGGAAAAAATGGCAAGTTTTGCTTCAGAATTAGATGCCGAATCTAAATTTTCATGTTTATGATTTGTTTTCATAAATTAAGTGATAAGAACTTATATTAGTAACAAAGCAGAGGTTTTGGGTCCGAAGAAAGTTTAAAACTTGCAACATAACATATCAATGCTTCATAGATATATGATAGGCTTATACAGGACATTAAAAAGGCAACTATAGAAGAATGACAATAAAAAACACTACATGGGACAACATAGTAAATAATTCATTATAAGATAACTGTGGGATAAACGGACACACTAGTGATATATTTTAGAATATTTCGAATATGCTTTGTTAAAGCAGATTCTAATATTTATTATTATATTCGGTAAGGTCTATACTATCGAAGAACCTAACATTTACTTTTGTTAATAGCGTTAAAATTTTGTAATAATTAATTTTAACAAAGAATATATGCTCTCCGTTTGCCCCATACTGTAGGGGCAAACGGACATCTGTTTTATGACTCACTAGTATCACTGAGAGAATAGTGACAAACAAAATAAGAGCCATTTCCATTTTCTATAGAGGCCTGGCCTGCAATTTACACTATCTTTGTATAACAGTCTGAATGCCTGGCTAATGTTTTCTTTATTGAGATTTAAAGAAATTACAACAGAAATTTATGCTACTTGGGTGTCTTTCCCACTGGTAGCATCAACTTTCTCTGTCTTAAAAATCTATGTTTTGCTGATCGAATTTGAGAATCTCTAAATTGAACAAACTCGTCTCCTTAATATGTTATTTAGAATAATATATGTTTTAGCTGCGGTTATTAATAGTATTCTATCAATTTTAAAAGCTTTCATCACGAATATAACGTTTTCTTCCAACTAATTATCATCGATTTGAATTTTTTTCAGCATTACAAATCATATCTGTAAAAGTGTAATTAATATAGAGAAGGCCAGTAAATAATACGCCATATAAGTAATAGAATGCAATCTATTAATATAAATATAATCCTCTTATAAATATAATTTGATAAAATACATATTTTAAGCTATAAATGGCAAAAAACACGTCTCCTTTTGCCCCCACAGAGATGTGTCCGTTTGCCCCACCATCAGTTTTGCGCTTTAAAGTTACAAAACTAAAAAATAAATGGCAGCAGCACATTAGTGAACATGGCTAACGATTGGAAAGGTTTTTAAGTTACCAAGCTACCAAGCTTAACATTTTTGAAACTACGATTAAATATAAAACCCTTATTTACTAAAACATAAATTTTACTTCATGGAGAATTTAAATGAAAATCTGTTCTAGCCTGATAAATTTTTTAAAGCTTAATTACAAGTTCCTTTAACATTTCAATGGATTCGTTTGGCGAAAAGTAAGCACATATATACAATATATAACATACTTCTAACATGTAGTTGCCAATTTTAATATCTTAAATATTGCAAATTTCCTTAAATGATGTCCGTTTGCCCCACACTTACGTTATGTTTATTGGTAATTGTATATAAAAGGCTTAGAAAATAACTACTAAATCCATTTTTTATTAAATGTTTAAGGTAACTGATCCGTTTGCCCCACACTTACGTTATGTTTATTGGTAATTGTATATAAAAGGCTTAGAAAAAAACTACTAAATCCATTTTTTATTAAATGTTTAAGGTAACTGATGTTATATGGACAAATGGACAACTCCTACATCTTTCTTAATTAAAAGAAATTACTCTTAATTCTTCACTTTCATGGTATAGAGCCATATTAGAGATACCAAAGAGTCGCGTATGACTCGCGAGTCGCAATTTGGTCACCGTGGATATATACGATACTTAAATATCTGTTTTTATTTAATTCTTCTAATTTTATAAAATTTAATAACTTATTATATTAAAATATACATGGTATAGTGTATAAGAGGTTTATTGGAGTGTAAAGAGTTTTAATTTTTGCTATCCAAAGAGCAGTGGCAACTTAACTCGAGTATTCGGAGTAAGATGGCTAATTATAACATTTTTTAAAAATTATAAATCATGATCCGATTGTTATTTCGAAGTTTTTGATTGAGTCATATATGCAAAACACTTGTAAGTTTTAAGTACAAAAATATGAAATAAAAATATTCAAATTTAATATGAATTTTATGGTCGGAAAAAAAGTCGGTCATCTTCCCCCGATTCACGATAATACCTTGTACATATTTTTAAAAAATAACAACATGAATTTTTATACAAAGACATCATTTCGAATAAAGAAAATTATAACAATATCCAAACAAATTGTAAATTTATACAATCTTTATCTGTTTATTATATATCTGTTTGCCTCAACAAACCATATTCATTAATTCTGTAAATACAAAACCAGGAAACGATTATTATAACGATTATTTTATTATATATGCAATATAGTTATATATTGCATGAAACAGTTTCATCTAATGATTGCATGAGTTGTTAGATTCAACTATCGAATCGAGAAAATTAAAGAAAAAAACCATATTCATCTTAAAATCATCGTGAGAGAATAATGTTTCGAAAAATAAACATTGATCGATTAAAATATCAGTTTATTAACAGATATAAAAATACTAATCAAACGTGTTTAATCAATTAAACATACATTATATGTATAGTAGGATAAATGTATAGCAAAGCATGGCATTGTTTGCATTAACATCCAGAAAAGTGTTTATTTAAAATATTGTGGATATAGAAGTATAATAATATAAAATAAAATTCATATTCCTAAAAAACGTAAATGTTTTTAGATAAGTTAAAACAAGCAATTCTGGAAAGAATTAATCGCTTACTTTTCCAACATATTTTCCATAATTTTGAAATGATTAAAATTACAGAATTAAAATTCAAAGTTATCTTCAAAAAACTTACTTCTTTATTGAATTTAATAAAAAACCCATCAAACACTCAATAACTATTATAAATAAATATAAAAACTTTAAGGATCCGCCATTTTTAAACGGGTGGAATTATAAGATTAAAAGATAGGCATCAAGGTCGACTTTAATGGCAGAACATTAAAGAGATAGAACATTCCATCGACAATAGTGAATATTATCAGCTAATAACTTAAAAATTTATTAGTATGGATGCATTATATATATGATATAAACTTAACTTTCTTTCGGATAGTAGGCTAACGAAATTCAACATTTTTTAAATAACAGAGATCCATCATTGTTGAAAGAATACTTATGACTATAATATTTTTGTTACAATCATAAGTATTAATGATACAAAAATACAATCTCTGGGTACAAAAAATGGCATCGTATAATACGAATATCTCTGATGGGTCGAATATGGATTTAATCGAGAAAGCTTAAATCCGTGTGTGATTCGTTAAATAAATCTTAAATCGGTAGAGATTTAAGGTTTGTTTAATTTAGTATTCATTCTTGAGATCTGGAAAAATCTCCACATATGTGTTGCACAATCATTCCATGGATGTTATCTACATTTTTGTGCCGAAATTCAACTCCTGCACGAAGTCCTGATTTAATTTTTATATCTGAAAAATCGCTACAAAGTAGAAGTCTTCCTTACTTTTGTCTATGAATGTTTATCGACATTGGCCTACCTGTAAAATATTGCAAGTAAGCATATGTCAAGATAAACGCGAATTTTCCTTGTATAGTTATGCTTTTTAATGCTTTGACTATGCTAAAATCAATTCCTACTCATTAAAATCTATACTTCATTAATTTTTTTCTTTACGAATTCAATCTTAAAATAAGAAGAGTAATTATACTTGCATCCGAAATCCTTAAATATATTCAATTTTGTTGTATTTTATGTCATTTACGAGGTTACTCTAATAAGAAGTAATTATGTTAACTATCTTTTACGATTTTTAAATGATTTTTATAATATATTTTCCTACATCATTCTGTTAGATTAATGTAGATGTTGTGCTTGGTATGAATCTTAAAGCACTGTATAATTTTCAGTTTAGTTTTATAAAAAGTAATTATGTTAACTATCTTTTACGATTTTTAAATGATTTTTATAATATATTTTCCTGCATCATTCTGTTAGATTAATGTAGATATTGTGCTTGGTATGAATCTTAAAGTACTGTATAATTTTCAGTTTAGTTTTATATAATCTCCATTTAAGAAACGACTCGACTTAATTTCTTAAGGTAATAAAATAATATCTCCAAGGCAATAAAAATTCCACTGAAATTACTATAGACTTCTTTTGCAATAGCTTATGTAAGCATAATTGTACAAGATTCTGTTCTTCTAGCATATAGAATTTATGATTTAAAAATTTCTATATTACTCATACCAAAAATGTATATAGTACGCGTATATTTTCTTCAATGTTTTATAGATTTTATAAAACTTAGACCTATTATCAATATTATTTTTCCTAATATCATACATTATATATTAAATCGAAAAACTTATTTATTATAAACGTTTTACAAAATAAAGATAAAATTATTTCTTTATCCATTATATACAAATAAACAACAAAGCTTTCTTAATAATTTGATTAATCTCAAATTTCAGAAGCTAATTCAAAAGAATTTAGCTAAATTAAGTTGATTTGCTATCTTCAGATAAAGCAGTAGATTTATATTTTTTACATATATTTTATGTGCATATATTAAAAGGAAAATAAATTATACGATTAAATGTAAATAATAATTGTATATCTTGATAATTTTAGATAATTTTTTATAATTAATTTCTTTTTGATATTATTTATAAAAAATTTGTGACAGGATAATGATGCTCACTCTAAACATATAAGTATAGTACTGTATAAAATAAAATCCAACAAAAAATTAAAAATAATTTATTATAATTTGCATCATAGTAAATTTTTTTAACAGTGAGTTTTTTCGTTGAACACTGGTAAGTTGTTATTTATATCCTGTCTAGTTAGACTATATCCATAATGTTATATTCCCGAAGTTTTTTTATAATATATTGATGATTTCCTTGTATAGTTATGCTTCTTAATGTTTTGACTGTGCTAACATCAATTCCTACTCATTAAAATCTATATTTCATTAATTTTTTTTTCTTTACGAGAGTAATTAATCAATTTTGTTTACATTTGTACAGTTTAAAATGTGCTCAGGGTTGGGTGTGGTCCGTGTAAAATTTTGCATTTTGGGAAGATTTTTATATAACTTCAATATATTTTATGATCTTTAAATGTCCAGATTTAAGTCTAGAAATTGCCGTTTGTTCTTCTCTGGAAAGATTGTTGCTATATTTCACCTGGTTTAATCGCTAGGTACCAGGAATGCTAGGCTGGAGATCATGCTGTAAGAGTTCGATTTTTAATGAGAGATGTTCTTCTCTGGAAAGATTGTTGCTATATTTCACCTGGTTTAATCGCTAGGTACCAGGGATGCTAGTAAGAGTTCGATTTTTAATGAGATAGTGTGTTTCTTTGAAGGTGAAATTTATTCTTGTGGTTTGGATTACCATTGAATGCTTTTTTTTAAAGCATATCAACACTGTCATTATCAAGGATACAAATATGTGAAGATATCTGTGGTAAAATGGTAAAAGAAATTAGAGAAAGTAAAAATATAATTTCTCTTCAATCTTAGTCGACAAGAACTGAGTAGTTTGCGAGTTATTTAATTGCAATTTTTTGCTATCTGACAAAATTCAGATGTGATTAGTATCATCTATAGTTTTAAAGGCTTCTTTAATAACAATGATTTCAATTCTATAGAAGAAGCATTTTCCGACTTTTAGTTTTTATTAGTTTTGTGAATTTGGAAAAATAAACAATACCAATTTTACCATCGGATTGTTTCTAAACACTTTGATATCATTGTTCGACACAGAGTTAATGATTTCTAATGAAAGTCTTTTAAAATATATAGATCTGTATTATATTTTTATGAACTATTAAGTATGATATTAAATAAAACAAAATTTAATGGTCTTGCAGTTGCATTATTCTTTGTGTTAATATCTATCTTGAAAGAAAGACGAAATGGACTAGGCTTTTGAGCCTTTGGTTAATTCATACAAATGGATTTTCGAGATTTTCGAAGATTCATTTTGTTATCATCCGGAGTCGTGAATTTTACATTCCTGAGAAAAATCTATCGTGTCAAATGTATTTGCTTTCTATTCAATACGTAAAGATTATGATGAAAGAAGTATAGCTGATTTAGTCGGAATGAAATGCAAACAAATTCAACCTAAGTATTGCACAAAAAAATTTGTTTACCCCCTCATTAAAAATGCATTTTAAATGGTTGCAGTTTTAACATAAAAGTTTTTTATTAAATATTTAATCAACTGAAGTTGTTTTTCTCTCACTCCAACTTCCATTATTATCTTAATTTACTGAATAAGAAAATAAGTATTTCTATTTAGAAGCTGAACTATTCAATTTTTCTATCAAGTTAATTTAAGTTTGCAAAAACTTCAGATCAAACTAAGTGATCTATATCTTTCCATAATAAAAGTATAGCTTTTAATATATTGCCTAAAATATAAACTCAAATTACTGATTGTATTGTTAAAGTTAAGAGAATATTTTATGGATATTAGAAATAACCAGAATTGTGAATATTAAATTCATAGAATTGATTTCCTAAATTTATTTACTTAATTATGTAATGGCATTGCATGATACAGTGTCATATATTAATTTCATATATATATCAAGATACTATATCATAAAAGTTATTTTCCACATGTAGGCCCTATATTATTCAGTAATCTTCAAATTAATTAAAATTTAGTTGTCAAGCCATTTACTTGTATTTTGCAAACAGATACTGAATAATATATAAAATACTGAAATAGGTCGGTCTATTAACTAATTTTTTTTTTATTATGATTGAAGATTTAACTTCATTTACTCAATTCACTTTTGTGTGCTGGAAAAACTATGTTAGTTGGCTTGAAGAACTGAACATAAGAGATGAGGAGTAGATCTCATTTGTCAAAATTAATCTTGGATCATTTAGATAGGAAGACAATTCATTCTGTTCCACACAGTCGCCTTAAACTTTAGATTGATTCAAAACTACCATCTTAATGGATCTTAATAAAAATATATTCAAATTCTTAGGGAAGTATATTATGGTTGATTGAAAATATTATGATTGATATATTATGGTTGTTTTAAAATAATCGAGTATCCTTTCGTCGTTTCTAATCGTTTTATATTAATTAGTTTGTTTTAAGATATCCAAATATCCTATAATAATTTTCTGAATATTATTTGATAAAAAATCCAAGATTTAAAGATTCAGGAAATCTCAATAATATTTTATAAAACAAATGAAAAATATAACTTTACTAAAAAAAATTTTAATATATTCCACAAAAAAATCCGTTTGTAGAAAATTTATAAATTAAGAATCAAAGAAAATCCTAGAAAGCTGTAGATCCCCTATAGGCCTATATTTAATTCTTTTTTTTTTTTTTAATTATTTATGATAAAATCTCACTTCCTAGTAGAACTCTTATATTTTTGAAAAAAAGGCAAAAACTATAAAACCGGCATTTATAAATTAATTCTAGGAAGTGGAAAATTAACTTATAAATAAATACAGTAGAGGAAAGTGTAAAATAATCTATCTAGGTAATGATAATAATTAAACTTCTTTCTCTAAAAATATTTTATGTTGCATTCGGTTACATAGAAAATTTAATTTATCGATCATCATTTTTCATTTAAAGATATAATTTTTTGCTTTAATGGTATGACATTAGACCAAAACATATCCATGTTGTCTGATAATCAGTTTTGCACTAAATGACTGATGTGCACAGGTGTGCCGTCCTGCTATATTTTGCAAAATGCAACAGGGAACATTGAACCTTTTCCATACAATATTTTATAAAAAAAATACAATAAAATGTTAATATGCTGAATTTATTTTTATTTTATTAAATTACCGTATTTGCCGGAGTATAAGACGCACCGGCACATAAGACGCACCCTCTTTTTTATACACATTTCTGAAGGATAAAACTTTATTACTGATCATTATAATGAATTTACAGTATTTTAAATATAAAGTAATACAAACAGCAAATACTTTCTGCAAATACCCAATCTATCTGGGAAAGAACACCTTTTAATCTTCTTCGTCAAGACCCAGACACTCATCTCCAGAGTTAAATGAAGAGTCACTTGAAACCTCTTCTAAATCAGCATCTGAGTCCTCATACAACAAACACCCAATGTTTTTGCCAACTGCCTGAGAGATTGCCCTGGGTCCTCTGAGATGAGCTCGAGACCTTTGGACATCTTCCGGTGTCTTTGATGATCTCCCAACTGCCTGAGAGATTGCCCTGGGTCCTCTGAGATGAGCTCTTGAGACTTTTGGACATCTTCCGGTGTCTTTGACGATCTCCCACGATCTCCCCTGGAATGGCTCTTCCTTGCCGGGTTGGCAGAACCTTCTTCAGACTTCTCTGAAGTCGCATATCTAGCAGCAACATCATAAACTGTCGATCTTGGATAGTTAAAGAACCGAATTATTTTGGAAGGTGAACGTCCAGTGCGAAGGCCTTCGATTATCGCTGCTCTCCGATTATATTCTGCACTCGATCTTAACTGATTAGCTATTTTGTACTTATCCTCAAACGCATCTTCTGTCTGGCTTACAAAAACGTCAGCAGCATCGTAGCGCTGATGTAAAATATGGCGGGAAATTCAATTTGAAATTTGTCCGGATTTAAATGGCACACCCTGTATATATTGTACAAGAACTTTATTTATATAAAATATGGTATAGTGTCTTATAATATTAATTGTAAATAGAAAATATTTATAAAATTAGACTGTTATAAAATAAGGACATACCAATTTTTTATGAAGAGGGGCATAGACAAAGTTTGTAAACCATTGGATTAACAGATAAACAATTATTAATGATTTTGCTTCGTTGAAAGCAAGAAAAATTAAATTATAGTTCATATTATATTAAATAGAGTTTATTTTTATAATATCCATTATAAATGTACTTTTCAGTATATTTTATTAACTGTTGCTTTGATAAAACAAAGTTTTTTGTATGTTTCTGTGACTACATATCTGATTTCATTATATTCCTGGTTCCAACATATTACATATGTTTATGTATTAATGCACTTAATGAAGAAGAGAGATGATGCCATTTTCTAATGTTACTACAAGTGACAAAATATTTAAATCCTGCACTGATAGCTAGTACAACAGCTTCAATAATATATTCTATTTTACAATTTGTAAGTCAGCAGAAATTTCTAAATTATTGAGCATCTTCAATTTTGAGTTCTCTAATTAGAGCAGATCCAGCACAAAATGTATTCCTGCGATCAATCCACAGTTTGATCCAACAGGTTTTTTGTATTTTAGTTTTTTTCTTTTAAAATAACTTCAGCCGCTGCAACTCTGTTTGTACGACGACATAATGTCACTACTATCTATCGCAAAGTGGACATGGTTTTGAGAGTACTCTCCAAGGACATATTCTCAAGATCCTCACAAAACTAAAAATCTCAAGAAAGTACTCTCAAATGGACATTTTCCTGAGAGTTACTCTTGAGAGGTTACTAGCACTAGACTCTCAAATGGACATGCACCTTAATATACTTTCATATATAAAAATCAACCCAATAAATTCTATTAAGTTATTACGATATAAAAATATATTTAGAATGTGAAATAACTAATGTTTATAAAAAAAAGACTAACTTTTTGTTCACGAGTATAATTTTTAGTGAACCCAAATAATTTTATTCAAAGAATGATCGCAAAGCCCAAAGTGTTTGGGTCAAAATGACATTATTATAAATTATTTCTAATTACAGTGGGTGAATGGTTAATGAACATAATCCATTCCAAGACAATGTTCATTATTCAAATTATTCGTTAACCGATCATCGATTTATCATAGGTTTTTATGGGAATTTGATTAATTCGTTCCAGAGAGCCAAAAAAACAAAAAATTATATAATTTCTTACTATGTTTATTTATATGTAATAACAATAATATATGCCTACATAATCTTGCATTTTCATTTACTGTATGTTTATTTTCCGATAAAGAATCTGTCCAATATCAATTGCTTTTCTCTCTCCTTCAGGATTTTTCAGAAGTGATTAATAGCATTGTTGTGGTAGAGATCCCCAAGCTTATTGACTTAACCTGGTATGGGTGCCATTCTAAGACCAAAAAATTGTAAAATCTCTCTCTTACCTTCTTTAATATATCTTTGATTTGTTTTACATTGTCTCAGAGTTCATTTTAATCAGGAAAAATTACTGTACAACCATCTTTACCATAAGTCCACGAATGCGCAAGGCCTAAAGGCAGGTTTACACCAAGCGCAAGCATTAACATTTGCGCGTGCTTTCGTCATAGCTCCGTCCCTTTTGCGCAGTGTGGCTGTTCATATCTTGCGTTAATGCACCACAAGTTAATGCCGAGACCTGAAGCATGTGCGCTGTGAGCCTGTCATTCCGTTAGGTTAGTTAAGCCGAAATATCCTCAAGAAATATTTTTATCTGGAGGCGGCCACTTATAGAGCCACCATCATCACAGCTGACCAACACCCATGATGGAGTCAACTGGAAGGATGGGTTTCAATGATGACCAACACCCATGATGGAGTCAACCGGAAGGATGGGTTTCAATGGGTCAGGCCGAGATCCCTCCTGAAAAATTGGAGGAGTGAGACCCCCCGGATCCTCCAGAATGTTAAGCCACAGCTCTATCACGCAGCTCCCTCCTGAAAAATTGGAGGAGTGGGACCCCCGGATCCTCCAGAATGTTAAGCCACAGCTCTATCACGCAGTCATTGGGTCATTCCGTCAGTTCTCGCATTGCACAGTTTGTTCTGTGAAGTGTTCGTTATCTGATTTGTTCGTTAACCAATCACCCACTGTATTAAAATTTTCATTAAATTATCAAGGGATTAATTTGGCAGTTTAAGTTCAATTTGGATAACTCTTTTGAAATTTGGTTTGTAATTGTCTATGTTATATTCATATATACCATTATATTATTATTATTATTATTATCACATTTGATTTTTACTACAGAAATTTTTGATTTTTCAATATATTTTATTTAATTATGGTTTAATATGCCATTTTGTAATAACTATATTTTGAATTTCAAACATTGTATTTCAAATATTATCTATTTCCAAATAAAAACTCAATCATTCTTTTAATAAACTCAATGTTTTTTAATACTTATAAAAAATATTTGCTTTTCAGAATCCATATTTTATTTTTGAATTTTTGATAAGTTAATACTACAATTAGATTTCATCACCTATGATTACTCAATTTATATAATTTGACTGGTTATTATCAAAGTCCTTTAAACATTTGTTTTCATCATAAAAGATTCTAGTTATCTTTTAATAGAGGAAAAAAGATAAGGTACTACAAATATACAACAAATATAAGGTAATATAATAATAAGGTAATAAAATATATAATTTACAACAATTATATTTTTGTTATTTTTAAATGATTATGCAGATTATTATTTATGTACTTTAGAGTATATACATATTTAATAATTGTTAAATCTGCTGATATGTTGTTTCTCAATTTTTAAATAGTATCTAAAGATGATCTAAATTGAAAAAATAAATGTTAAATATTATAGATTAAAATATTGTTACATATTTATTTCTTTTATGATATGTCTTTAATCATATAATTTTCAGTCTTATTATCACTTATTTCAGTTAAAAATTAGTAGTGCTTTTTAGTATAATCTTGAGTTAATGATATTGATTCCACTATCTAAAACTGCACTAAAGCATAATAAGGTTATTCAATTTTTGCACATCATAATAATCTCAGATCTTTTATAATCTAGTAATATTTAATTATATTATAAAAGACCTGAGATTATAATAATGTGCAAAACTTTGATTCCACTATCTAAAACTGCACTAAAGCATAATAAGGTTATTCAATTTTTGCACATTATAAAAGATCTAGATTATTATGATCTAGTAATATTTAATTATATTATAAAAGATCTGAGATTATAATAATGTGCAAAAATTGAATAACCTTATTATGTTTAATTCCTGTTCAATTCTGAATTAATTTAAGTAACAATGACATTCTATTAATTTTTGCTATTATTTTTAACCTTATATGTTAAAATAATAAAAAGGGCTTAAGTAATCAACTAACTAGATTCCTTAATAATAATAAAACAAAATGATTATAAGTTTGGAATCATAAACACAAAAAATAAACTTCTTAAAAATGGCAATGCTTGATTTGTTTACACAGTCACCTTTAAAAAGTTTATCTTTTTTGAATATTTTGTTGAATTACACAATTATAATTACATGTACAAGTATTTATTTGTAAGATGAGGATAATCTATCACGTATATATAAAAATATGTGAATGATATTCTATATTTAGTGTACTTATATTTTATCAACAAGATTACTCCACAATAACAACAAAAGAAATACTGACTTATATATACTTATTGTGTTTAATAGAATAAAATAAGGATGCAATAAACAATGATACTAAATTAACTAGACTTTAATAGAACAAATTATTTACACATAATTACATAAACAGCAAGTACTTTCGAGACCAGAGATCAGACCCTCTTCAAGCACTAACAACTTAAAAATGACTCGCTGTATTGAAACTGAAAGTACTTGTTGTTTATATAATTATATGTAAATAATTATGCTATTAAAATCTAATTAATTTAGTATCATTGTTTATTGCATCCTTATTTTATTCTAAAAAAAATACTATACCATTCATTAAAATTCAACAATAGTCAGTTAAGCAATACTGTCAACCAGAAAAATATATATTCAATACATATATGCATGAACATATATACATAAATAAATATATATTTATGAATTTTTGTTTGTTTGTTTGTTTGATTAAGGTGTAATATGTAATATGTATAGCTATTTCTAGAATCATCTTATAAAGAAATACATTGAAAAAATATATATATATCATTTTCTTTTCTTTTAAATTTATCTATGGAAAGAGAATAAACATAATCTCTTCACTAAATAATGATTTTGTCTTATCTTAAATATACATATATATATTCTTTACCTTAAAAACTTCAAAAGAAACTGTAAACAGAATTTATCTATTTAAGAATTTACTTATAAAAATAATACCAAAGATTAGTTTTAAAATATTGATTACTATCATTTAAATTAATTAAGTGTTTAAATTATGTATTAGTTTATTAGTTTGGTTTTCGTTCTTTGAGATTTGGGCCAATTAAGTGGAATCCACTGTATTTATAAGTCAATATTAAATAACTAAATCATCTAATTATATTATCTATTGTCACTGAACAAGACAATTATATTAACAACTATTTTAACTAACTACTTATAAGAATATTTGAAAATAACAGCACTAAACAGAGTTGAAAAATAATAACTAAATTTTAATGAAACATTTTTGATTGCTATACAATCATCTTTAGCATTAAGAACAAAACACAAAAAATTTTTTGTATTTATGTTTCATTAATTTGTATATGTTTCATTAAAATTTAATTATTATTTTTCAACTGCTGTTTAGAGAATTATATTTTTGAACAAAATAGAATTGATTAATTGTATAATCTAATAATAAGTAGAAGTGATCCTTATAATTAATTGTACTGGAACACAACAAGTATTCCAAATTTGTTCTATTCAAGCCAAATTCTAAAAATCACTTTGATTCTCAGTGTTTTGCAAAGCCAGGAGACAAGTTACACCATTTTATAAAATTAAAATATTAATTTATTACAAAATTTGAAAGGACTTAAACCAACTTAAAATACTATACATAAACATAAAATTATACTAAACAATTTTCTCATAATCAAAATTCACTGCTTTTGACAGTTTTTATTGAATAATAGAATTGCTTTATAGATTTTTAAGATGGTTATGAAATAAATAAAAAGTAAGGAAAATAATTTTCAAATACAGGAATACTTTGTATAGCATAGTTAATTGGTTCCAAGAAGCATTCGTGCTATGCAAAATCACATTGTTTCAGGTTGTTTATAATGGATTTAAATTTAATTTGTTTATTACAAAGATTTATGATAAAATGTTTAAAAATTGAAAATATTTATTTTTATTAACTAAATAACAAAGAAAATCATTTTAAACTGATATAAAAGTTGTAAAAATATTAGGACTCATTCATTGAATCCTGACAAGTTATTTTAGCAAACAAACCACCATTCTCATGACATTTTATAATTTCAAGTTTCTTATCTATTGTGAAACATTTCAGATTTTTTGTTGCTCCAACAGTGTGTTTGTTTTGTATCTTTTCACTCATACTTAACTAAAAGAATATTAAATACCAATATTAACATAAATAATAAAATGCCGCGGGGTCTATGTGAGAAAACTATTGTATGAATGTGGCTCTCGACTGTCATTTGCAGCATTATACCAATTATGTTTCCAATGCTGATATGTGTAATAACCAACCTTGTTGGTAATAATAAAACTGCGTTAGACCAAAACCTGCATTGTTCAAAACTGCACTATGCAAGGTATTCCTGTATGCTAAATTAAAAAAAAAAATTATACTTGAAATTACACACTTAATATAACTTAAGTGTGTAAAATTTATTTTTTAATGTGCATTTTTTGATTTATTAATTTTAGTTAACTAATTTATTTAACTAACTATGTTTGTAATCAAATTACTTCAAAATTCAACAAATTACAGCACTTAATCCCCTATAGGCCTATATTTAATTCTTTTTTTTTTTTTTAATTATTTATGATAAAATCTCACTTCCTAGTAGAACTCTTATATTTTTGAAAAAAAGGCAAAAACTATAAAACCGGCATTTATAAATTAATTCTAGGAAGTGGAAAATTAACTTATAAATAAATACAGTAGAGGAAAGTGTAAAATAATCTATCTAGGTAATGATAATAATTAAACTTCTTTCTCTAAAAATATTTTATGTTGCATTCGGTTACATAGAAAATTTAATTTATCGATCATCATTTTTCATTTAAAGATATCATTTTTTGCTTTAATGGTATGACAAATATCGTATCAAAGTATTATTGGTTAAAATAATCGTTGTTTTATAGCTTAATAATTGTAATTAGTCATTTAGTCTAACTGTTTGAATATTTTCAAGAACATAATATTAATAATAATAATAATAATTTAATACATGGTATAAAAATATAATATTTTATTTATAATATTTAACAGTTATGACTGTTAAAAGATAAATTTGGTTTGTTAATTTAAGATAAGTTCTGCTAATCGAAGAAAAAAATTTCTGATTCGGTTTTCCGATTTGAAATTTAATTTATTATTATTTTTTATTTATAATTTAACAATATTCTCAAATGTTGATCCACCAAATAGTCACGTAACTATTTTTAAAAATTTCTATAATAACTTATATCTAATTATCAATAATATAAATGTTAAAAATTTTTGAAATATTTTATTCCACGGAAGAATATCATATAATTTCGATATCAATTAAACAAATTCAATGCGTGATTTGCGTGATCTTTATTATATCATTCACAATCGATAGATTAATAATTTTTTATTGCATGATTTTTCTGCGTGCAAATTATATTGAAACGAGATTGGCTTCGTTTCCTTACAGAAATAACTTCATAAATTCGCTTTGATGTATCAGAAAAATTTTAATATGCTATATATTCCAAATTAAACAGAAAAGTTTCAAATAAATTAGACAATCACTAATCTATTATTAATATAAAATTAGATATTCAAACTATTTAATATTTAATTTAGTATTGTAATATTTAAATCAATTCTAACTTGGCTTACTATATAAAAATGATTATTCTTTCAAAACGCAATTTTTCTCTTTAATTCTTGTTATTATAATTGTGCTGTATATATTTTGTATAGGCCCTATGTATAATTGTACTGTATATTGTGGAAAAGTAATTTTATTTTTTATTATCTAAACATTACACAGTTCTCAAATAAGCACACAATATATTTTTAGAACGAATAATTGAATTTTTCAATCATAAAAATCATATTCTAGATTTTTAGATGTTTTCATTTGAATTTAATAAATTTCTTTCTTCCTCTATATGTAAAATTTTTTTTTTTTTATATTTATTCATTAAAATTTTCTGATTTATTTTAATTTTTACAAGAATCATAAATTAAAAGAAAGATAAGATATAAATATTCTTACGCATAAAAACATCAAATGCTTTTGCTATTTATCATAAAAAATATTTTTTTTAATAAAATAGATTATATTTGATTTATGAGAAAATAAATTTTATTTAAAATTATTTTAAACATATAGAAAAACTATTATATATTTAAAAAAATATATATATGGGCAACTATCCAATAATGTACATGAAAATTTATTTTATAGATCGTAAATCATAAATTTGTTATGGAAGTGTATAAGCAAAATAAGCTTGATAAATAATTATATATGTAAAAAATTGAATGTATTATGAAAATAATCACTAGCCTTTATTGTTATGAATCTAATTTTTTTTTAATTTATTATAATTGAATGTATTATGAAAATAATCACTAGCCTTTATTGTTATGAATCTAATTTTTTTTTTAATTTATTATACCTGTAATTCATATTAAGAACAGATAAAAGTTATTTTATTGCTCTAACTCAAAAACATGTAGATCGCATACATGCATCAAATGCAGATATGAGACCTAATATATATCTTTTTATTATAGATAAGAATAATTTTAACAAATAGTACTTTGAAACATAATAATAATCAGGGCCGAATTATCCACTAGGCACAATAGGTAAGTCACTAGAGATTTCCAACAACAGGAGGGCCTTAAATGAAGATTAAAAATTATTGAACAATTTTATAATTTATTTAAAAATTTTTTTGTGCTTACAGATCCTAAAGGGTCTTAATCCTGCCTTGATAACAATGCTTAGAATAATACAAACTCAACAAAGAATAGCATAAAAAATCATTAACAGCTTAGACTAAACCTCAGGCAAGATTAGATATGTTCTTTTGGCACTCATTGTGGACTATATAGATAAAAAAAATACTTCAATAATAAGAAATGTATATTCTTAGCACAATTATTGAGATTTTAAATTATGTCTTTAACATATATAGGCTATAGGGTATGTACTGTATTTTCTTTACTTTCTTATAGTTTTATTGCCTACATAATTGCATATTTAACAAGTTTCTAACCTATTTTTTTAGTTCGATATAGAGACAATATCACGATATTCTCGTATTATTTATTGCTGATAAAAATATAAAAATAGTTTTATGTTCTTATAAGTGTTTCCAATCTATAGCGTTGAATGAGCAGACATTTTCGAAATGTATTGATTAGAGACTAATTATATTAAAATCTTAATCTAAATCTGTTAAAAAAATAAATAAATGGTTATTCAATATTTTTAATATCATTTCTTCTTTCATTGTAAATGTATGAATTAATGTTTGGTTTACTCATCAGTTCAAAATTCATGGAAAGTAGTTTTCTAGATAAATAGAAATGTTTATTTAAGGCCAATGTTTCTCACGGAATATCCAGAGTTCCGTGAGATGGAATTAATGGTTCTAGTAATTTCATATTTACTAGTAATTCTAGCTTCAAATCAAATTTTAAAAGAGGTTAATTTATTATTTAATAACCTTTGATATATTTTATATAGTTTTTCGGTCCTTACTGAAAAAATTTAAAGTGTTCCATAAGGTTATATGAAATATAAAAGGACTCCTGATCAAATAAATTTAGGAAGCAATGGCATAGATCAGCAGTTCTCTACCTTTTCATAAAATCAAAATTCAAAAATTTCAGTACCACCAATAAAAATGTGCCTCGTATATAAAAGGAAATTAAGAATATACACGTACCATTAGTCATGTCTCGCCAACCACCAATAGTACATGTACCATTGGTTGAGAATTGCTGGCGTTGACTATATTCATTAAAAAAATTTATTCCGTTCTAGCTCAATCACAAGTACAGAAGTACAGAAATTGGGCAGAGAATAAAAAGTTTCTATGCCAAATATTTATTTTATATAAAAAAAAAAATAATTTAGTTTCAGATGAATGCAATCCCACTGAATTTCATGTTTATCTAATTATCTAAATAGGGCCTATGATATGTGTCTGATCTTTAAAATCGAAATGAATGAATATTAATACACTTTATTCATTTTTAATTAATAAATCTATATTTTCAGTAAAATTGCTTTTACAAATAGCTAATTTTTAAATACATACAAAAACAATGCGAGAATTGCTGGCGTTGACTATATTCATTAAAAAAATTTATTCCGTTCTAGCTCAATCACAAGTACAGAAAATTTCGTTTTTATATATTACCTCAAAGAGCAGCTTATTTTGTGTTATTTTTGTCTTGTAAACTAAAGATAGTAAAGTATCAAAAAAAAAGATTCCATTGGCAACATTTTATGATTTATAATGATATTGCTATATTTGTAAGTGTGAGAAGATGCTTTTAGACAATGGATAGCTATACACTATTGTCACCAATAATTTAAACTTTCAAGATATGATAGGATAGATTATAGAAGTATGAAATACTACTTTGTCAATGAAAACATTATCTTATAATAATTTTAAAAATAAAATGAAATAATCATTTTTTAAATCTTTCTTACATTTTGAAAATTTAATGCATATGCAATTTATAGTAATGTTAAATTATTAAAATTACTATATACCCAATTCTGTTTTTACACAAACTTTTTTTCATGATTTTGATTTTACAAAAATTAGAAAAAATTTCATTCTATCTTTACATGATTTGTTTTGATTTAACACGGTCAATCTAAATTCTGAGAAGAAAATTTTTTCTTATTACAGTGAATGCAGTGCTTACTTCGCAATATTCACCTCCCTGTTGTCGTTTTTGGTTCTAATTGACCAATTTCATGGGAAACATCCATTTCCATGACATCATAATATAGCATCAGAGAGACTGAAAACAAATTACATGTGATCGCTTCATGAGTGTGTGCTATTGTGATGTTGCTACAAATTATAAATAACTTTACAGTCAAAGTAGGCTTCGACTACTTTAAGCATCACTTGAACAATACAAGATCAAGAGAACATAGTCTTTTCTATTTTTGTGCACGTTATATACATGAACTTAAGTTAAAAGGAAATATGTTATTGGCTAAATGCTGGCATTCTCAAAGAAAAATAGAGGAACCACAGTATAGAACTGTTGTTGTTACTTTGAAACTAATGAATGCAAATTGTTCCTGTACTGCTGGATAGTTTTAAATTTACAATATAATTAGGGTGACCATATTTTCTTAGAAAAAATGAAGGACAAATTTGAAAATTTTAGAGTTTTATTCCTACATGTTACGAAAATTTCTTATCCTTTATATCAAAATATGATACTGTGCACTTTTCTGAAAGTTTGAAATTGGTTGGATAGTGTTGGAACTCAAGTGAAGTTCAAACTCTTGGTTTAAATTTTAATTAGTTTTAAAATAATAAAAAATGAAAACAGATCTGAACAGTTTTAATATAAAAATCTAATTAATAAAAGATCAAACAAATATATAATTTGTTAAAAAAAGTTTAAAGATATTTTTGTGATGTATGTATTTTTTTTAAGTACATGATTATTTTTTAAAAAATCATAAAATCCCAAACACTTCATTTCATAATTGCAATTTGTGTAAAATGCAAGCTTTAATACAAGTTGAACTTTTTCATTATTCCAATTATTATTTATTATTGAGAATATTCTCTCAGTAGGACCATTTGATCCAGGAAGAGACATAAAATTCTACAATTTTTGAAAGGGATTTGTCTATCACTGAAATATTTAAATAACTCATTTATGATAATTTGTTTCTGTATTTTGTTACCACATTCCAATTGTTCTCTGGTAATATAGCTTTGAATACAACATACATCATCAAATAGCTCATAATCATCAATGCTCAAAAAATATCTAATAAGAATTGAACATAATTTTAAATTACTATGATTAGAACCAGGGTTGCAAAGTTGGATGGCAAATGATCTGACTCTGACTCCACTTTTTAAAAAAAATCCGATTCTGACTTCCTAAAATTTGTAATGTCCAACTCCTGACTCCAGGCAGTTTAAAAATCCGACTCCACCCAAAAACCTTCAACTCTGCAACCCTGGGTTGCAGAGTTGAATGGCAAATGAACTCCACTTTTTAAAAAAAATCCGATTCTGACTTCCTAAAATTTGTAATGTCCAACTCCCGACTCCAGGCAGTTTAAAAATCCGACTCCAAACTCCCTAAAATTTGTAAAGTCCAACTCCAACTCCTGACTCCAGGCAGTTTAAAATTCCGACTCTGACTCCACCCAAAAACCTCCAACTCCAACTCCACAACCCTGATTAGAACAGTCCAAATAAATGGTAACATAATTTACTTTAGCTAAATCTGTTTTTATCAAGTTAACAGAATATAACTAATGATGGCTTTAAACTAAACTAAATTTGCCTGATTTTTCTATAAAAATTTACACATTAGTATGATATTAGTCATTGAAACTCACAGTTTCCCATAATGTTGTTAAAGGACAAAAATTGAGTTTTGAAAAAATAAATTTAAAGGACAGCTACCTAAAAGAAAGGACTGTTCTTTACAATAAAGAATGTATGGTCACCTTAAGTTAAAAAAAAATCATGTAAAATTATAGAAAAAAAAATTTATGTCTAAAGATTGAATGGAACATGTGCTCATGTTGCAGCTGTATCTGTCTTGAGAAAATGCACTGCATACCGCAAGATGAACTCATCGAGCTATGTTTCATTCTCAGTTTAACTTCCCATTCCTTTTTTAACTGTTTATCCTTCAGAAATCAGTGGAAAGCCACATCATCTCTATCTTGCAAGTTTGTGCATCCAAATACACAACAATAAAAAACCATTATATTTTTTTTATAACACCCACAGACCATTAAGTGTTGATTGTTTTCTATCTCTCGGCAGCCATGTTGAAAATAACGCTGGAATGCTGGGAAAATAGAGGGTGAAGCTGAAATCGGTCAATGAGAAGAGATTTTTCTGGAAATTTCTGGGGAATTCCCCTAATTATATGTATAACTTCAATAGGAAATTTGTTCTGTCTGCATTTTGAGTTTGTCATTTAAAGTGATAAATACCTTTTTGATGTTTAATAATGTAAAAAATTTAATAAAAGTTAAAATAAATGTGCATATAAATTTATTAATTTTGCTGAAAAGTCAATAAATGATAAGTTATAATTTTTAGTGATGAGACGATTAATTGGGATTGAGAATCTAAAGAATTGTCGATTTTTTTTTTTTTTTAGGAATCGGAATCATTAATTTTGCTGAAAAGTCAATAAATGATAAGTTATAATTTTCAAACTATTTTGTCAAACAGGATCTTAATGAGGAATAAGCTAGAAAGTTTCAATGTGATTTGAAGTCATTAATGGCATCTTACAGAGAATTATATAATACCTAACCAAAACACAAACACAACAATTAATAACTGAATATGTTTTTAAAACGACTGTAACATTGGCACCAGAGGAGACTAGTGCTAATTTTGTTGAGAGATCACAGAAAGAATTTCACTAATGGAGCAAGAAGCCAATGACCAAGATATTTCCAGTGATATTGCTGACTTATGCAAACATATGCAGAAAGTGACAACAAATAAAATCTTGTTATATGTAACTCATATTATTTTGCCTAATTTTTTGTGTTTAAATGAATTAGTTATATGTTATTTTTCTTTTTAAATGATAATTTATTTTATATAATATATTTTTATATACATGTGCAATCTTTATGAAATAATAAAAAAGTGCAAGCATATAAAAATAATAAGATTCTAACATGATTTTTCATATTGTTTAATGTATTTTTTTTTGCTGATTTTTTTTAGGTCTGGAACCATTCTTCTATTTTTCCATAGATACAGTATATTTTTTTTACACGTATTTTTCAGGAACATATCTATTGCAAAAACAGAATTGGGTGTATATTTAAAAGTTTATAAAAATTATGATAGGATTTGGTTCAAATCCAACAGTAGTAAGTCAGAAATGACCAAAATTTATGGATTGCTCACTATCAATATTTATTATTACACTTTTATTATAATAATGAACACAAAAATACAATAATCAGGGACATAAAAGATGCTTTTTGTATATCAGACTATTTGTCTGTGACTCGAATGCTTTGTCAATTGCATTGACCAATCACAGAATTTATTAACCTGTTTGCTGTCACTGATATGTATAGACATCAAGGAAGTGGAATAAAAAACAATAAAAAATGATATAAAAAAATTCAATCCTGATTTTATTAATCCAGCTTTTGCAAATTAGTTTTTTCAATTGCCAAAATATTTTTTTTAAATTACTTGTAAACAAATGTTGTTTATATTTGAATGGCATGTTAGAATTTGGATTTTTCTTTATCCTATCCTGTTGATTTTATAATCTAATACATCAAAGTTATTCTGATTATGCAATTTGATAAATGATATTTAGAAATTTTTCATAAAATGAGCTATAAAATGCTGAAAATTAAAAAATATTATAGATGATAAAAAAATATTGATTAATTCAGCTAAAATAAACTATTTGTTTATTTTTTGTTTTAATTTCCCCAAACTTATGAAAAATGAAATGTAAACACCCTCAGGCTGTTTAAAAGGACGGGCACTTTTTATTGCTTTACAGAAGCCAAGCCTACTTTGCACATGAGTGTGAGGTATTGAGTGGGTGCTATAATAAACCATCTGTGGTTCAATTAGAATTACAGAAAATATAATATAGCTGTTTGTGTATGAAATGAGATTATTTTTATATGTTAGGATTTTTTAATATAAATTAAAAAATTTATAAAAATACTACAAAAAATTGTTTAAATTAAATAAGAACAAGTTAATAAAAAAAGAAATATTAATAAAAATAACAATATTTCAAGGAATTCGTATCATTTTAATAATTATATAACATAACTTCATTCAACACGTTATGTAACTCGTAGTTTTTTATAAATAATTTTTGAAAATTTCAGCCAGATTTTTTTACTTATAGTTCATTTTGTTCAAAAGATTTGTTGCTATCTAAAAATATGTTTCCATTAATCTCATATATGTAACAAAAAGTTGCAAAAAATAAAATTAAAAAAAATGCATACATTGTTAGAAAGAGAACAAAACATGCAATAAATGCTGAAAATTTCAAAAGATTTCAATGAAAATTAAGCAAGAATTCACAATTTTTTTTTGTTTTTGCATATTAGGTTTAATTTAAAAAACAATAGGCAACAAAAGGGTTAATGACTTTGTTGTTGAAAGTATGAGTGATTATAAATCTAGGATTACCTATGTTTGTTTATAAATACAGTTTTAATATAATATGTGTATTTTAAAATTATATTCTGAATCTTTTTTTCTTTTTCTCATTTTAGACTGTAAAGATAAAAGAAGAAGTCAAATAAATGTAAGTTTGTATATTTAAAGATAAAGCAAATTTCTCAAATTATAAAGATAAGTACTTTTTGAATAGGTTAATAGTATTGTTCTATAGGAAAGAAAATTGCTTCCTTTTTCTGCTTGTGTTATTTGCTATTTAGACAAGGTTTGAGATTAATAGAAAAATATATGGTATTTTTAGAGGATACAAAATTTTGAAAATGCTAGAAGGAACTTTCTCTCCAATATTCTGGCTTTGACAATGAATTAGAATATTATAATCCTCTTGATGCTGATTGATAGTAAATAACATAATAATTGAAAATTTAAAAAAACTGCAACAAATATGATTCTATTTGCAACTAGTCATATAAACATTTATTTTATGATTGTAAAAATTTAAAAATAGTATAACAAATAAAATATTTTAGTCTACAGTGAACTCATTTTAATTGGGTTCAAAAGAATTAAAAAATTCTGTTCATTAGATAATAATATGGACTATATACATGAAGCAGTAGAAATTTAAAAAAATAAAAATAGAATATTATGAATAGGGATTTTGCAACAGAAACTAAAGTTTGGACATGATTTTTGTGAAAATTAAATTCTCTTAAAAAGGCATAATAATTTAGAACTTTAGTTTTTTTTTTTTTTGCTTAATATTTGTTTATACATATAGTGTATACAGTAAAAGTCTGAAAATCCTGACTGTTCAAGAGTTTGACCGGTCTAAATTATTGGGCGGTACTTTTAATATTCAAATTTAAGGAAGAACAAAGAGGAGATAAACCAATTTTGTTGGCTTATTCATTAACATATACAGAATGCTGTCAAAATGAGCATATTTATTCATTCATTGTCACTATGCATCTATAATGATCATATATGCACATGTGCTTTCACACACAAAAGTCTGAAAATTTTGAAAAGTGAATTTTCAAAAAAGACGTACTAGGAGAGTGCCAACCATGGCCTCCCTCTGATTTTGTTGATTTTTATATAGGTTGTTGTATTATCCTCCCACAAACCCATGATAAAGTAATTACAGTGCACCTAAATGTAAATAAATCAGCTCAATTTCAAAAAGTGGAAAAATATACTTTAATAAATTTGAAGATCTTTCAGCTTTACTAAACCATCTTCAGCAAAACCTACAGAACATATCAATGATATGTTATGTATATTTTGCTGAAGATGTCTTACAAAGCTGAAAGATCTTCAAATTTATTAAAGTATATTTTTCCACTTTTGAAATTGAGCTGATTTATTTACATTTATGTAACAAGTGGGATGAAATTATGCATTACAATGCACCTCTCAAGCATTTCCAAAACAAAAGAGGTTTAAAGTTTTCTGTTATTTATATAGCAATTCATATTAACACCTTAATGAATGCTACACAATGCATTCAGCTTTTGATTACTGATCAGAATAATGTGGGTTTCAGTCTCATCTTTTTAAATTTTTTTTAATCAAAACTGAAATGGATTATTGCCAAATGTATTTTTATTAATGAGAAATTACTATTTTGTAATTAATTACACGAATACCTTGATTAGTGTGGTTTTGATTAGTGCACAAAAAAAAATTGAGACCATATTATGATATATGCGATGCCAAATTTGATTGGTGCGTTTCAAGAAGTATGATTTTTTTTTTTTTTTTCAAACCTTTCTGAAGCATTGGCAACTGAATCTTGGGGTTTGTAGTCTACATGATTAGAGCATTGCAATAAATTTATTTTTTTCTGTTAATATTACGACTTTCGTCTTCTAATTATTATATTTGAAATTTGTTCGTAATTTTATTTATTAATAAATTTAGTGTGAATGGCTATCTAATAATAGCCATTACAATATTATATAGCCAGCCTTGCCTTCAGATCCTTTCCAATACTGGATGTCTATGGATGTACAATAATTTTTTACAAAATTTATGCCATTCTATAAAAAATAAATTTTAATTCTTATTATAAATTTTTAAATACCTATACAAAAATATGTGTATGTATATATATATATATTCCTCAATAATTTAAAGTACATGTAATGCAATATAGATATGTTTTGAGAGAGGGGGAAAAAATATATGTTTATAATTTTGATATTTTCCAGGATTCGTTATAATTACTCCCATTGGTTTTTTAGTTTGATTAGTACGGTTTTGATATATGAAGTATATTGTGAGGATTTATTAACCACACTAATCAAGGAATTCCTGTAATTTTTTTGCTATGCCCTTTAAGCATTTCTATCACAAATATTAAATACATGTATAAAGGAATGTAATTAATAAATTTTTTTTACACCAAATATTTATTTTAATTAACAAATACATATTATATTATTATTCATCATCGGAATCCTTCTCAATTTCTATCCAATGTGCATTTATTTGGATGATAATCATCATAAAAGCATCCAAAACAGAATATTGTTTTACAATGTGCATATTTATTAATGAACATTTGTTGTTGTTGCCAATTAAATGCCCTTATATTTAAATCGATGTTCTATAAGCACAGTTCACATCAAAGTTGATTGAAGAGCGACCTTTATTTTTAACCTTTACTGCTCCACTGCCTAGATATTCTAGACACACCTGCCTTGTCTTGCACTCCACCTCCTCGATATTCTAGGCAAAGTTTAAAACCCAATAACTTTGCTTAAATCGAGAAAAAATGGTTAAAATCTCAAATTTTTATTATATTGTTCATATTTCTGTTGTATTAATCAAAAATTTGACACATTGATATTTACATTGATATTTTAATAAATTTTTAATTAACCCTTTAATTCCAATTTAATCCGAATCAATTAATACATTTGTGATCATTGGACTGCCAAAAATTCAAGAATAGTTTGTCTGAATTGTTCGATTTGTTCTGTCATGCTTCACGTTTCCTTCTTAGTTTATCCTTCTTTTTTACAGATATCTTGATCCAATAAATTATAATTTGGGAAAGTGGCCCTTTCCAAATAATATGATTTTTTTTTTGTTTTTTCACACACAAAATCCAATAAATTAGTTTTATTTAAAAATATATAAATTTTTATTTATCCGAGAAACAAAGCAACCAATACCATGCTTGATTGACGCGGAAATCGGCGTTCTAGATTCTGGCGGGAAATATCCATCAGATTTCGAAATCAGCTGATTGTTTGTTAATATTAGTTATATTTTAAATATAACACAAAAATTTAAATAATAAAGTAATTTTTGTGTTATCTGCAGTCGAAACAAGTACAGTAATTAGTAGACCAGGGGTGCATAATTATTGTCAAACAGCATCTATACAAGGTCAATTACATGACCTTAGGCTATGGGCTAGTTACATTATGTTAACTAAGGGGAGAGCCATGACAACCTATCCCCTTTGTTTAAAAATGTATTATTATTATATTTTAATTATTTTTTGAAAAATTAATGGTTTAGAATGACTAAATACAGAGAAATAACTCATCATCCACCATTTTTAAAAGGCACTGAGACAACTCTTGAGTAAAAAATGTATAAAAAGTGATAATTTATCAAAAATCAGTGCTAAATCTGTCATACAGATGGCAGGATGATAGCTACATATACAAATTATAGCAATATTTATTAAAAAATAAATAAATTTTCAACAAAGTTGATATTCTTATACATACTAATACTTCTTATAAAATAAAAAGTATTTATCACTCATTATTTTAAGAAAATAGGAAGAAAAATGACTAATAAACAATTATTTTAAATATTTGTGTAGTAGAATACTGTATTTCATCCGCGAGAGGAGACTACGATTGCTTATTTACACGAGCTATCAGATTACACTTAGCGGTATCAAATTACAATATAAATTGTCTTCGTTAGTTGGAAAAGTTTTTAGAATTATGAAGTATTTGGTATTATTAGATGCAGAATATCATCAAGAATTCAAGTATATAAAAATTTTCTTTGTCCGATGCAGAAAAAGTTAATAATTTGAAAAAATTTACTTTTTTTTTCGTCTTTTTCTTCTTCCATTAATCATTAAATATCTAAAAAAACAACTAAAACTGAACGAAGAAAGTTTTAATTTCTCTAAATGAAACTTTTAGTAATGATATTTTTCTACTTTTTTTCCTATTGTTAATGAACTTGCATTTTCTCAAATTTTCGTAATTTTTTTTTTTTTTTTGGTCCTAATCTAAAATTAAAAAACGATATCAGGATACAATATATGGACAACAAAATCCAATTTTTTCTTGCTGAAAAATTAAAAAGTAAAAAAGTTATAGCAAAATATTGAATATTAAATATTAAATTTCATTTTTCTTGGAGTGTAAAAAGGGCGTCTCTCTATTAAAGAAAGAAGCGGTAAAAATTAAAATGTTAATATGAATTGCTATATAAACAACATAGAAAACTTCAAACCCTTTTTTTTTTTTGGGAATGCTTGAGCTGCATTGGTATTACAGTCGAGCCCCGATTTAACGAACCCGGAATTAACGAATTTCACGATTCAATGAATTATTTTCGTGGTCCCAACACGAATTGATTAAAATTCCCCAATTTAACGAATAAAGAACCTCGATTTCACGAATGCTCAATGGAATGTTTTTTAGAAAAAGAATCGCATATTGGGGAAAAATGTGCCAAATCACTTCCAAGAAAACTACTGTACGTATTCATTTAGACATGAATCAGTATAAGTTTAGAACCTGGAGCTGTATTCTGGTCACTGTATCTCTCAGAGACGAAAGATGTGTCTACGTTAGTACATATGTACTGTACTGTACTGTAAACTGTATTGTACCTGTATGTTCTTAAAATTTTAATTTAGTACATCTAAAATTTTATTTTTGTATATTCACTAGTTATACAGTACGTATAACCAGTTTTGAATCCAGAATCCATTTCTCTGATATGGCGATTTTTTGGCGATTTATTTTCTCTGATATGGCAATTTACCGTGAAAAATACAGTATCTGGCAACCCTGATTTGTCTATTCAAGGACGAAGGTGTGCAATGTTTTTCAAATCATTCATACTCATTTTATAAAGCTTCAATTCTATGCAATGGAAGGTCCAAAAAAGCATAAACGATTTTCCTTATCTGAAAAAATTAAAATTTTGAATGAGCGATAAAAATTGTGAAACACTAAAATCTTTAGCAAACAGATTGGGAATTTCAACTTCCACACTTTCAATAATAATGAAAAATAGGAGTGAAATTGAAGAATGTGCATCAACTTGCGGAGAAAAATCATCGTCGAAGAGAAAATCGGTAAAAGCTAGCTCTTACGCAGATGTGGAAGAGAAGTTATTATCCTGGTTTGTTGAAGCATGAGCCAAAAATATTGCTGTCAGTGGATCTATTCTCAAAGAAAAAGCAATAATTATGGCTAAAGAACTTGATGTTACTACTAAATATGCAGCATCTAATGGATGAATCGATAGGTTTAAAAAAAGGCATAATATAACTCATAAAGTTTTGTGTGGTGAAAAGAACAGTGTCGACCCAGAAACTGTAGCAAATTGGAAAGCTGAAACATTACCTAATCTCATTGAAGGTTATTCACTATCCAATTATCTTCAATGCAGATGAAACAGGCCTTTTCTACAATCTGCAACCAGATAAAACACTTTGTTTTCGACAAGAAAAATGCCATGGAGGGGAAAAAGCAAAATGTGTATCACCGTACTTTTAGCAGTGAATTCTAATGGCACGGAAAAGTTGCCTCCTTATGTTATTGGTAATTCAGCTAAGCCAAGATGCTTCAAATATATAAAATCGCTGCCTACGAAGTATAGTGCAAATAAAAAATCGTGGATGACGTCAAATTTATTTCTAGATTGGCTGAAAGATTTAGATCGCAAAATGCGAAGCCGAAATAGAAAAATCATCCTTTTTATAGATCAATGTCCAGCACATCCCACACATCATGATTTCCAGAATGTTAAAGTAATTTTTTTCCCTTCCAATTGCACCAGTGAACTGCAGCCTTTGGACTTGGGAATTATTCATTCATTTAAAGTTAAGTATAGAAAACGTTTAGTTAGAAAAATTATTATTGATTTAGGAACAAATTTACAAGACAAAAGTGGAAGCATAAAACTTAATCTCCTTCAAGCAATGAATTTAATTTGAGAATCGTGGAATGAAGTATGCATGCATACAGTAAAATATTGTTTTATAAAAGCTGGATTTTTAGGACAAATAGAAAGTTCTGGAGTTCCTTTTTATGATGACGATGATGATGCATCTACTGTTATATATGAATGGGATGAAATTTCTACGGATTGCCTCTTTACGGATTATATGTTGTGTGATATGGACTTATCCACTTGCAATTCTTTAAAGGATACACATGAAAAATTAAGTACTGAATCTGAAGATGAAAATGATACAGAAATAAAACAAGTCAGTTTGAATGATGCATTTGTGATTGTGGATTCATTACAAAATTTCTTTATGGGACATGGTATTGATGATACAGTACTATCTGCTTTAGACAAACTTAATACAGAAATCTGGAGAATTAAAAGAACTTCTTGTAAACAGGCAACGATGGATAAATTCTTTAACAAAAATTAAAATGCTGTGCTATACTAATGTAAAATGCATTTGTATCTAATACAGTATAACATACTGTACATTATTAAATATGAATCACTGACTTGTGTTGTTTCTTAAGCATAATAACATTTATTTTTGATTATCCGGATTTAACGAATATCTCGATTTAACGGATAAAAATCTCAACCCCGCACGATTTGTTAAATCAAGGCGCGACTGTACTTTATCATGGGTTTGTGGGAGGGTAGTATTACAACATATATAAAAATCAGCAAAATCAGAGGAGACCATGGTTGGCAATCCCCTGATTAGTGGTCTGGATTTTTGTCATCCAAATTTTTGATCTTTTACTGTATTTCTATTTTATTATTTTAAAAATTTTTTTAGTTATGAAAAACTGTAATTCTAATTTTTTCCTATTTTGAATTTTATAATAACTAATGAGATATGAGGAATCATGTCAACTGGGAAATTCATAATTACAGATGACTCAGTTGAATACAAATTTTCATCTGTATCACCAGATTCTAAAACAATAAATTCATAAATACTTTATGAAACTATCTGAAAAAATTTTACTATAAAATCAAGAATTAAATGGAAAATCAAACTCCTGGAATAATATCAGAAGAAGGGACTACAGAACAAATATTTTCTATCACAGAAGTACTGGGTAAAGCATTTTTTCCAGTGTCACATGATTTTAAAACAATATATTGATAAGTAAAAATGACAATATTTAAATAAATTGAAACTAATTCTTTGTTCATTTTAAATAATTTGTGGATATTAAAATTTTAATTAATTTATATACGTAAATGAGAATTAATAAAGATTAATTATTTTGCTCAAGTCATTAGAAATTGGTAGTATTATGTAGTATTAATCATTCCGTTTAAAAAAATTATAAAGAGGGATGATTGAATAATTTACAAGACGGAAAAAAGAAATTAAGAAAACAGATGAAACAACAAACAATACTGTACTGTTTTTTTATAATAATTTTATTTAGTAAAAAATTATAAAATATTGTATTTTGCACATTAATGAAAGTTAAAGAGATCATTATACTTCCAAAAGTAATAAACATGTACAAGTTTAATGAATCTATATAGAAATAATAGGGTGAAATTGTAACGCCGCTATGTGCGATGGATGGATACGCTTGTCAATTGGGTGCCTTCCAAACCTCAACAGCAAGTCATCAGTGATTATTCTGTTTTGACGTCAGAAATAACTCAACATCAGTATGTTTCTGGAACGACTTGCATTGCTGAGTATGGAGATAGGACGGCGACTGACATGGCGATGAAGAAGATGATAATGAATATTATAACTTCTTTAGTGTCATTAGAAAAGCACTAAAATTTATTGCCAGTAAACAGCGATGACGATAATGATTTGTTACACTCTCTAACTTTTAAAATTTTATCATCTAGCACGAAATAACTCAACATCAGCTTGTTTCTGTTTGACGATGATAATGATTAACACTCTCTAACTTTTAAAATCTTATCATCTAGTAGGAACTACTTTTTTCGCGACGTTGGATAAACGGTGTAAACCGGTGTCAACACATTCACCATCTTTTCTCTTCGATTACTGTGATGACCGTTTGATGAGCTCAGCACTGATTGGCTTGTTGAGCTTTCGAACGGTTTGCTGAGATTTTTTACTCATCACTGATTAGTCTGTTGAGATTTGGAACGCACCCATAAAAACTAGAAATTACCCGCTCATATAAATGAGCGAAAATATAATCATGTGATTTAATCTAATAATATTTCATATAACAACAAAAACACCTCCGAATTCGTGTAGGGAATCCATCGATAAGAAAATCGTAAAACGGCATCCATTATTATGTTACAGCGCCATCTGCGAATTCTGTCTTTTAGAGGAACTACAATTTCAATGTAATTTCTATTCTTTAATTTTTAAATTATTAATATCAACATATAATTTGGGCTTTTCGTAGACATCCAAAAATTAGTCCTTTCTAAAGATACCCTATTTATAGAAATCGGATACAGTAGTTCAACCGAAAAAGGGACATCCAGCCAGCCACGTTTGAATATTAATATATATGATTGGATGATTGGATATGTTATCCTATACAGTTTAAAGGAAGAGGCATTCTCGAGTGCAACACTTTTAAACTTGATAACTTAAACCTCATTTAATTAAATATTATATCAGAAACATACGAAATTCAGAACTTTTGTCATCCATAGATGTTAGTTAACATAACGTATATATTTTCTCAATCAAAATTTAACATTTGAGTGACAATACAATGCCTATTTGTTAATATATTGTATAGATAATAATTCATATGAGCTCAATTTAATATATAAAACTAGTTATTTAATTTTTTTCGATAATTTTATAACAACAACTTATAAGAAATAATGTTTTACTTTCCAAAGAGCAATATTTTATTTTGATCAACAATACAGTTTGTCAATGTCATAGTTATGAAAGTGGAACATTTTTCATTCTATGATAGCGTTACTTATCCAGCATTCGAATTAATGTTCGCATTTTTCTTTATATACATATATAATTATGTGTATATAAGATATGATTGATTTATAGATTTAATATAGAATAGATTTAATTTTTAATCATTATTTATATTATGTTTCAAT
>AYEL01059651.1:0-27444 GCA_000484575.1 Olivierus martensii | reverse complement strand
CATAATAATTTATATTATTATTATTATTTAAATAATAATTTATCAAAAATTATTATCTTTATTACAATAAAATAAATGCTACCTTCAGCAACAATGCTAATAGAAAATGACATAAATGAGTTGACATTATATTTTTCTGAAAATAGCAGGTAATAATGGTACATCATCATTGGAAGCAGAAAGTTCTAAAGTAATATATAAGGTCAACCCCAGCTAATGAGATCCCAATTTTACAAGCAAATACAATTGATACCAAAACTCAATTTTATGAGAAATTTGTAATGAACAAATGTTTCAAAAGTTACATAAGGTATCCCTTGATAACATAGAGGAATTTAAAGAGTTCCTGTACTGTTTTTTGTTGTGCTCATGATGAAACATTTAATATCTTATTATGTCATTGATTTTTGATTAATGTTTGTAGTGAATTATTATGGTGATGGTTTTCTTACATTGAATATTTTATGAAAAATATTGCTAAAGAACAGTAGATATCAGCTTTTGAATATATATTTTGTTTCTATCTAGTTTTATGCTACTTTCCACTCATATTAGTAAACAACGAGACCATCCATACTACTCCTGAAATAAATTGCTGACCATCTGCATTTTGCATGATTGGGTCTGCTAATGGGTACTGCAAATTGGTTGCATTGGATGCATAGAAATGCTTTGATTTACTAATAGAAGATTGGAATTGAATCCCAATCCAGATTCAGGTCCAGCCTTTTGATCACCATCTCTTCAGTCCTGCTAATTCCTCCACAGATATAAGACGTACAATAGGAATTGAAATCGAACTACTATGTAATCAGCAAAGGATTAGTGACATTAAAAAAATAGATATTCAAGAATGGGAATTGATGAACAGAACCCAAATTTCTTTAACTTGTTGAGGTCTATGATATATTTCAAAATAAACCTAATTAATATGCAAAAATTATTATGGAATCTCATTTAATTTTCATCAAAATTTTTTTTAATTTTATTTCTTTCACAATTTTTTGTTTATTATATGAGATTGAAGAAAACATGATTTTTATATGAAATCTTAGCCATCCAACGAAATATTTGTGATTTTTTGATAACGGCAAAACTTCTGAATAAAATAAGCTATAAATGAAGAAAATTGGACCATATTTTAAAAAATTATCAATAAAAAAATGAATATGCAAATTTTCATTAAGTTTCATCATATAATTAGTTTAAAATTTATACTCATTTATTTAAATATTGTCATTTTTATTAATAAAATATATTTATTGGTATGTTTTTACTTCTTATCAATAATTTTAATATTTTATAAATTTTTGAATTTATATGAAAATCATCCCTTTCATACATAAAGAGCTTTAATTGGCCTGCGGTTACTTTGTTGATACTCTATACCAAAATAATAAAAAATTAATATTCTTCTTATACTTATACTGTGTATACACAGCACAGTATAAGAAGAATATTAATTTTTTATTATTTACACATTGTTTACCATATTATATGTATGTGTTAATTAATGATTCTCATAATAATTGAATGTTATGTAAAAATTAAAATTTATATAAATGATCATGTATATCTATATAAAGATTGCTCATTAATAATGATGGAATAACAGCCAAGAATTTTGTTATTCATAGGGTGATACTAGGAAGCGATTAATTAAAAAAATATGTATTTATTGAAAAGTTTGTTAATTGTTCTTAAACTATATTAAACCAAAATCATATTGTATAAAACAAATTTATAGCATTTTTTCAACTGTGCAAAACTGAAATTGTGCAATTCAAGAATTCTGCAAATTGAGGGATAGTGTACTATTTCTGGGAGAAAATTTATCAGAATAATATACAAAATCAGTGAATTTTATTATATTAATTTATTATTTATTGTTGCTATTTTTTTAATCATCTTTGTTAAATAAAGTTTTTGTCAAAATTGAAATGATCATTTCCAATTTTAAGCTGAAAATACAAAAATAATTTACATTGCTTAATTATAGCATAGAATATTAGAAATTTTTAATTAATATGTTTATTATCTGCTCTTAAATGCAAATTAAACTAAATTAGCCATGGCAAGAGATTTTTAATTTGGTAATTTAACTTTTTTACTTGCCATGCTAGTTTGAATAAAATAAGTAAGATTTTATGAATAAAAATTTCTATTAAAATAATTTATATATTAATTTTATTTTGTTTTTTATTGACTGATTTAGATATAGTTTTTATTATATTTAATTGAATATAATAAGAAAATCTATATTAGATTATCAAAATATTTAATAATTTTATAGCTATTGGAAGAAAGACCTTTAAAAAAATCAAGTTCCTGTTCAACGATTTATCTTGATGATAGTACTGTAAGTCAGCCTAATTTAAAAAATACCATAAAATGTGTTACATTGGCAATATACTATCACATCCGTAATCGAACATCTACTCGTACCTTAGATATATTTGATGAAAAACTTCATCCCTTATCAGTAAGAATATTTTATTTTATTATTAATGAATGTTTATCATAATTGATATTTAAAATATAGAACCAATACCTTATAAAAATATAGAAGGTTTTGACATATTATGTTCTGCAGAAAGATGGAGTACCTAATGATTATGATCAACGTGATCCAGATCATAGAACAATTTACAGGTTTGTAAGAACACTTTTTAATGCTGCACAATTAACAGCTGAATGTGCCATCATAACTCTAGTAAGTAATTTATTTTAGACTTATGTCTATGTAATTATATAATTCTCAAATGATTATTATATTAATTTATTTATTAAAATTTTAAATTAATTAGTAAATAGTAAATAAACATATATATTACATATATAAATCTTAGGTGTACTTAGAAAGGTTGTTGACATATGCAGAAGTTGATATAGTGCCAAGTACCTGGAAGAGAATTGTTTTAGGAGCAATTTTATTAGCTTCAAAAGTTTGGGATGATCAAGCAGTTTGGAATGTGGATTACTGTCAAATTCTTAAAGATATTACTGTGGAAGATATGTAAGTATTAAAAAATTTATTTAATAGATAAAATATTTTAATTTAAATTTACAAAAAACTATTGTGAAAACATTAATTTCTAAAGTATATCAACCCATTTACTGCCATTGACATGTATAGACATCAAGGAAATGAAATAAAAATTGAGTTAAAAAATTCAATCCTGATTTTATTAATCCAGCTTTTGCAAATTTTTTTTTTTTTTTGTGTTTGTGTGTGTGTCTGGTGAAAATACTCTCTTTGATAGTGATTCCCAAGTTTTTTCACTTTCTGAAATATTTTTTGTTTTAAATTGTATGTAAACAAATATAGTTTTATATTTGAATAGCTTGATAGAATTTGGATTTTTTTTTATCCCATGCTGTCAGTTTTATAGTTTAATACAGTGGTGTCCAATTTTTTGACTTCCTCCAGCCATATTTGAAGAAAAAAAATTGTCTTGGGCCACATATAAAATATACCAATTCTAATGATAGTTGCTAAGCAAAAAGTTAATAAATAATGTACAACATATGATATTTATCATGATAAATAAGCAAAAATGCTGTAGCATAATAATCTTTGACTACTTTTTGTTCAGAAATTTTTTTTAAATCATTGAGCAGTTCAAGAAATTTTAATCACTGAAAAAAATATTTTATAAAATGGAAATAGGAAATATAGATAGGTATTTAAATAATAAAAATTTTTCATTAAGTACATAAAAATCTCAATGTTTTAAGGAAGTTTATGATTTTATGTTGGCTGCAGATTGGACAGCCCTGGTCTTAATACATCAAATTTATTGATTATGGGATTCAATAAATGATATTTTAAAAAATTTTTAGAAAAAAATTGAATTTTTCATAAAATGAGTTATAAAATGCTGAAAATTAAAAAATATTGTAGATAACATAAAGTAAAATATATTTTCCTATTAACAGAATTAATCAATATCTTAATTGTTTATTTTTGTTACATTTCCATCAAAATTTAGAAGAAAATTGCAAAAACAAAGCATAAACATGCTAAATAAACTTACGATAAATTTAAGCACTAAAAGCAGTGATTTAAAAAACAAACTTTACTAAACTGTAGTAAAAACGTTTTCGATATACAACAATATCATCTTCAGTTACAAACAGATTAGAACAGTCTTTTAAATAAGAGTTCTAGAACAAAAATAATTGCGTTCTCTCTTTCTTCTGGCTGGCTATATTTAAATACAAAAGTTGAAAGGTCTAAACAATATTATAGAATATTATAAAATAATAACAATAAATTAAGTAGATAAAATAATACAGTGAAAAAATAAACAAGAAAGAGGTTCTTCGGCCGCTGAAGGTTAAGGCAGTTAACAAGTTCATTTTATTGTCTCTAAATAAAATAAATAAAATAAGGTATACGAGAGTTCATTATTTCAGGAGCGGATATTCTGTTTACGTATTAAATATTTCCAAGCCTTTGATGTAGTGTCTGCTAGTTGCGAATTAATTACGTTATCATTTTCTTTAGCTTTAAGGATTTCGATTTTTTCAGCAACAAATAAATCTTTTTGATCATACACTTTTTTTTTGAAGACTTTCGCTTCGTTCCATCGGATATTAACGTCCTTCTCATAGGCTCTTTGAGCTAGCGCCATCTATAACTCTCCTTTCTGCACATTATCCTTGTGTTCTTCTAGTCTATTGTTTAGACCTTTCAACTTTTGTATTTAAATTTAGCCGGTCAGAAGAAAAAGAAAATATAATTATTTTTGTTCTATAACTCTTATTTAAAAGACTGTTCTAATCTGTTTGTAACTGAAGATGATATCGTTGTATATCCGAAAACGTTTTTTACTTCAGTTTAGTAAAGTTTGTTTTTTAAATCACTGCTTTTAGTGCTTAAATTTATCGTAAGTTTATTTGGTGTTTCAAGCGGTGTTAAATTTCTCTGAATTTTATAAACATGCTAAGACCATTTAAAGGAGCATGGCACTTTTATCACTTTACAGCAGCCACTTGCTTCTGAGAAATTATAGCCAAGCCTACTTTGCACTGTGTGTGTGTGTTATTGGGTGCAGTGCTACAATAAACTATCTGCAGTCCAATTAGAGAAATGTAAAATATATTGTAACTATTTATGTACTACATGAAACCACTTTTGTATATGTTAGAATTTTTTGATATAAATTAAGAAAATTTGTAAAAAGTACTGCTAAAAATTGTGTAAAAGATATAAGAACAAGTTAATATATATGAAATATTAATAAAAATGACAATATTTCAATGAAATCTTGTAATTTTTTTTAATAATTATATGCCATAACTTCATTCAACAAAAATTACGAGTCATGGTTTTTCATAAATAATTTCTGAAAATTTCAGTTGAATTTCTTTGTTCATGGATCATTTTGCTCAGAGGACCTGTCATTATTTAAAAATATTAACTATTTTCATTAGATGGCTGAAATTTCATATAAAAAAATCATGTATTCCACAATCTCATATATGTAACAGAAAGTTGCAAAAAAAAAAATAAAATTCCAAAAAACTGCTTATATTGGTAAAATTAGAACAAAAATGTAATAAATGTTGAAAATTTAAAGAGATTTTGATGAAAATTAAAATTTCACAATTTTAATTAAATTTTTTTTTTGCTTATTAATTAGCTTAATTTCAAAAAATAGCCAGCAGCAAAATAATTAATGCCTTTGCAATAAGAGGAAGCAATATCATCAATTTCCTTTGAGAAGAGTGGAGGATATATTGTGTTTTGGAAATAACTACTATTAGTTAATATTATAACTATTATAACTACTAATTGTTAATATATATGCAGATTTTTGCAAAAAAAATTTAATAGTTATCTGTAATATTTTTGTATACTTAGAACTATCACTGTTTTGGTAAAGTGATTGTTTTTTAGATAAACATTTATTTGATATTCTAAGATTGAAGACATTCTGCAACTTCTAACAGTAATAAAGGAGCTAAAGCACTAAGCAGAAAAAAATTCTTTTATTACACAAAAGAAATGTTTGTTGAAAATGTTTCTTGTTATTTGACTAAGGAAAACAAACTGCTTGAACTCTTATCATAATATGAATCCTATATAACTGCTGTTAGTGCTATATATAGGATTCATATTATGTTTCTTTTCTGTAATTAAAGAATTTTTTTCTGCTTAGTGCTTTAGCTCCTTCATTACTATTTGATATCTTTTTTATTTGTAATTTAGGATGTTTCCAAAGCTGTCAGGTCTTTACATATTTTGAGTAAGTATTAGTTTCTTTTGGCTTTTAGCAATAGAACTGCTAAAAGCCAACAGAAACTGATACTTGAATTATGATAATTTAAAAATTTATGAAATTTTAATAATTATGTAAATTACAAGATTTCTTGTCTAATTTGATAACAAATACATTGCTCTCTGTTGTCTCAGAAAGTGGACTATCCAATTTTCTTTCTATAACAGAAAACCAGAATTCATTAATATGATTTTGTCTAAATTATTCACAATTTTAGAAAATACAGCATTTAAAAAATAATATGTTACAGGACAAACCCGAATTCAGGAAATACTAGAATTTCCTAGGCTGAACTTAAAACGCCGAACATTTCTTATTCAAAGTCCGGAATTTCTAGTTTTTCCTAGTCAAAACCTGAAGTGGCGAACAGTTAAAACAAGTCTTCATATCTCATATATTCCTGCTCAGTTTTTGATATTTGCCATAGAATTATCTTCTATTAGAAATATTCACAAGAATAAACAAATCTCATTGAGGAAGGCTGCAATCTGTCCAGAGGAAGTACATAGGGCTAAATCCGCATTAAATGCACGAAGCATTGTGTATCTGAATTATGTTTGTATAAAATGAATAACATTTGTGTAATTCTAAATGCCACAAAAACCCACCTTGCAAAATAAATAACAGGTTCCTAGTTATTTATTTTTTTATTTTTGTATTTGTGGTAATACTGTGTTAATATAAAAATTGTTGATTAATTGATAAAAAACATTATTATAATGAACGTAATTCAAATTTTTATTACTTCTGATAGGAATAACAATTTCATTGTTATTTTCTTTTCTGTTGAGAAAATGAAATAAGACAAATTGAAAGTTGTTATTTTCTGTTCTGTTGAGAAAATGAAATAAGACAAATTGAAAAAGAGCTAACTCTCATTCAATATATTATGTTTCAATAAATAATTTATATTGAAACAACCAGAAAATTCAGAATTTTTTTTTATACGAATAAAATATCACATTAAAAAGTTTATCTGAAACAAACCATGAAAATTGAAATTTTAATAATAAATTTTAATTTTGTCATCCATTTTTATAGAAATAAAACAACTTCCTATATTTAATATTCTTGACTATATTAATTCATTTAATACTTAATATATATTTAAAATTTTTAAATAAAGAAATTAAAGGATATTTATAATGATTTTGATTTTAAGTAGTGTATTTTATGTTTAGAATACAGTATCTCAAATTTCTAACAATATGGTTAGCTATATACTGTATATATTTTTAGTTCGAGCTATTACATAAACTATATAATCTGATACCACTTACAAGTATGTCTTCGTAAATTCTTTCTAAGATCACTTAATGAAAAGTATCGAAAGTTTCTATAATTAAATTTAGCTCAAATTCAGTATTATTCAATAAAATCTTTCTATTCATAAGTATAAAACAATAAGATATTATATTGTCATAGAACAATATATAATTAAAAATTTTTGCAATAATTTTATTTGGAGATGATAAAAATCAAATTTATAAACGAAAACATCTTTATTAAAAGATGATGATTATAATTTATGATTTATTGATTATATTAAAATGATGGCCACAAAGATGCCGCAGGCTAATTTAGCATTTAAATCAGTAATTAGAAATATAAAACAAAACTGTAATTAATAAAAAATAGTTTTTTAAAGTTTAAATTTAATGTTTATTTTTTTCTTACAGTGATTTTAATTTAACTGATGTTAGAATATAAAGATGAACGGATACTGTTTCCACTTTATGATGTAGTTTTGCTGAGCGCATCGACAGACTTGTCTTTTCAAATTTTTAATATGTAACTAACTTGCATTTGTCTTAACATTTGGCTGACTAAACAGATTTCAACGAACAGGTTTTAATTATTTTCAGTTATTTTTTTTATATAATTATCAATTAATTTTTATTAAGTTCTGACAAAGCAACACACACGTACCACAAATAAAGGCATATTTCATCAAATGCTTGGCAGTATGACTTACTAGTAGCATTAAAAAGCTAATTTTATGAAACTAATGAGTGGATCTGTATTTGATGGAATGAATGCAAATTTTGGAATAAGTAGTGTCTGAATCGGTTGCATCGATCAGTAACGATTCGATTCGATGCATTTCGTATTTCAGTGTCTTGTTACATGACGACACCATCATGTGATATCGTGAAATATCTAAACTGCACATCATTATATGACAACAACATCAAATGATATCATATATCAATATAATATGACATTATCGTGATGAAGTTATCGTAGTAGCATTACTTATCGTAACTGTGACATCCTGGTGAAGTAGATAGCTTTTTATGCATTTACAGAATATTCCTGAATTGATATTATAAGCTTCTAGAATAGAAAGAGGAACATTGTTTATTAAAACAACATTGTTTATTAAACAATGTTGAATTGATATTATAAGCTTTAGAATTGATATTATTGAATTGATATTATAAGCTTCTAGAATTGATATTATTGAATTGATATTATAAGCTTCTAGAATTGATATTATTGAATTGATATTATAAGCTTCTAGAATAGAAAGAGGAACAAACATTGTTTTAATAAACAATGTTTGTTCTGTAATGACGCACTAGCATCTATGTGCTAGTGCGTCATTACAGAACAACAGATAGTTAAAGATGTTGAGAAGGCAGCCAACAAACAATACGTGTTTACTGATGTACGATCAGTATAGCAGAGTGTATTATTTCAGAAGAAGAAAAGAATGATTGAAATAAAGTTAAATATATTGCAAATGGATTGTTTATTGTTCTAAGAAGTGTTTTCATAGAAAGTGCTTAAAGTAGACCTAATGGTCTCCCACTTTCGTAAAGCGCTAATACTGCAGCACTACTCTTAAAAATTTGTTGCGTTTGATGCTGTAAAGTGGGAAAATTCTTAGAACGATATTGCAATCCATTCGAGTATTGTAAGATATCCAAGACATTTGAGATGACATCACCAGATGAAATTCAGCCAGTTTCAATTGGATTACCGTACAATTTATTTAACGGGATCTTTGTTTCAAATTTTTTTGTCACTGAATGCTGCCATCGGGATATTTAGTGTGACTAAATATCCCAATGTAGTACGCAAATGCAATATCTGCAACACTTTATTCAACTTTAAAACCATTTTTATTTTAATGTTGCCAACATATTTAAACAACATCCTTTAAACCACCCTGTAGCGCCATAATAATGCATCCAACATTAATATCGAAAAAATGCTTGGCTTTGTTTCCTCTACCTATCCTTATAATAAACAACACTGAAGAATTCTATAGATTATGCACATAAAAGTCTAATTTTAGCAATTGCAATTGTAATATTTGACGCTGGAATTTGCAAATGTTCGATCTATATAGAAATTATAACGTCACAATATGCCATTCATTCGATGTAGCTATTATGCATGACGTCATCAAAAATTCTTATATCGTAACGTCATTATGATGTAACTATAATGTTTATACTTTAAATTAGTTAATAATAATGCAATATTATTGTTAATATTAACGTTATTGCACAGAATCCTAAATTCATTAGAAATATATAATATTAGTTACAGAAAAGATTTCAAAAGTACCGTATTCTTTTTTCTATAAAATAATATGGTACTGATAATTTTATTTTCATTTATTTATTTACTATTACAAAACTAATCTGTGCATAAATCCAATATAAGTTTAGCCTCTCATAAAAATATAATAAAATAAAGCTTAATGTTCTGGCAAAGATCTCCATATAAAGAAAGACAGACATTTAAAAGTGCTTAATATTTATATACAGTATATAAATATATACTGTATATAAATACTACAGTGTTTTTCTACAGTATATAACTTGTGTATGTTTCTATATATTAAGTAAGTATTTAGATGTATATGTATGCTTATATATTATTTTGCATAAACATAGTAATAATAATATAAATTTTTAAAAGTTGCTTCTAATTTTCAATAGATAACATAAGAATTTTAATCTACATTACAGAGGAGAGTGGGGCAAAACCGTGTGCCCCTATATCTCTGTGATGATCACTGCAATCCAGCAGCGAACAGACAAACTACCTCTAAGTTACCATTATGCGAGTGGGAATTAAATTGGAGACGATGATGCAACCATCGTTTCCAATTTAGTTCCTATTAGATCATCACGGAAATACAGATTCCTTTACGTTCGAATGTATCGAGTATTCTATTTGAATTAGCTAAAACAATAATGAATTTGCACATTTATTATAAAAATTATTAACGAACTTTTCTCTGCACTAGTGATGTGCTAGACTGAAGCCTGGGGTTACGAGAATCGATTTTTTTCCACTTCGATTCTGGAGGCCATTTGTTATGAGAAGATTCGAATTTTTGATGACATCAGGTAATTATTATTGTAATAAAGTACATTTATATTAATCAATGACGAAGGAAAGAATTTTCAATTATAATTAATTAGTATATATTTAGAACAAAGAGAATTTATGATGAACTTTTTAGTTTCGGTTAAAAATTTACTTTTTTTTTTAAGATCGCCGCATAGTGATTCAAGTGTTTCATAAAAAACAGTTTGCTTTTTACTTGCTTAGAATACTCACATTGTGTGGTTTTTAAAATTTTACTTATATTATATTCGTTATTTAAGCATTAATTTTAATTGTATCGTTGCTTTAAAAACACTTTTAAATATTTTCACATTATCTTAATAAAATGATATTTTGCTCATAGAGGATAATTTTATTCGTTTGCTTGGAGTCAACTCCGTACTAGTCCATTCTTTCGATTCTTAGCGCTTAAGAATCGATTCTTCGCGACTCCGTTCGTGGCACATCACTACTATACACAGAGTGTTGTAAAGTTGCACACCACACTTGTACAACAACTTATTAAAACATTAATTTATTATTTAATAAACATTTTTTGTAGTAATGTCAGAAACAGCTTCATCTTTAGGATAAAATAACTTGGATAATACAGGGATGGGCAGAAACATTTGATGATTTTCTAGATGAAATAAAATGGTGGCATATTTTCTGAAGGATACAAAGATGGTATGGTATACATCAGGGTCGGCAACGCAGTGCCCGCGGTTCAAATATCCGAAATCTAAATTTTAGATATTTGAACAACAAATACTCGTAGTTGTAATGAATAATTTCAGTAAAAATTCTTTACAATTGTGCACTTTGATTTTATCTTCGCCATTTTTGGTGAAAACTGAATCTTAGCGACATCTATATAACACTACATGGCTATATGAATCAATTTTCGAGCACTAGAGACATCTAATGCCGCATATAGTTCTGTCGTCACTATCCTCGTATACTCTATCCCGCCACTACGTGCTACAGTGCTCGTCGAACTCCCGCATTTCTGAAATATGCCCTCCTATTAAAAAAGATTGCCGACCCTTGGTATGCACACAAAGGTGCTATATAAAGAATGTTTATATATGTCTATGACCACTGGAATTTGTCTACTTGAAAATTACGACTTCCAGGTGATCTCCTTTATACTGCATACATTGCTGGAATTTACAAGTTAGTGGTTTCGTATCAACAACAGAGCCATCTTCTCTAAACTTAGATACCCACAGAAAAATCGTGTTTCATGATGGTTCATTGCGCTGCCTACGAAATTCTCGCTGCATCGCTGTAACAGACCATGTTCGAATATAAAATTCTATGCAGCAACGCGTCACGCACAGGCCAACGCTCCATGACAAACTAAACTCCCAGATGGCGACTATCACACAGAACCGAGAGCAGCAGTGTTGCCACCTTCTTGGCCTCGCAACTGACACTTGAAAACCATCAAGTGTTTCTGGTCATTCTTATATTCTTATATTGTCTATTATCCTTCAGATTATCTGAATATTTGCAATTGCCATTTATATAAACAAACTAATTTCGGAAACTCGTTATTTTTTATTGAATTTAATTCTGAAAAATTTGTTCGCTATTACTTTTCATTCAGTTTCTGCAGTATTTGCTATTACATTAGAATGTCACTTTACAATTAACGTTAGAATGTAACTTATCGTTTGAATAATTTTAAAAGTTAAAAAATAATTTTAGAAATTAAGACACATTCAATGATTTTACTCTTCCGAACGATTTTATTATAAAAGCAAGAAATTAAAATTTCTTATAAACATTTTATTATTTTACTATAAAAGTATTTATCACAACTTTTTTAATTCCAATATTCTATCAGAAAAATCTGGCGAAGACTTTATACAACATAGAATTTTTACAATAAATTCTTGATAAAATGAAGTGATGATGCGTGTGCACTTCGGAGGAGGAAGTTCAAGTAAACTATAAGCAGAAGAAGAAGAAAAAGTAATGGTGCGTGTGCTTGACCGAAAGAGAATTAACTGATTAATGATCAAAAAGACAATGATAAAGTAAGACCTTAAATATATGTTACTTTGTAACTAACTGATTTAACAACAAACGAAACTTATTTCAAATACGATATGTTAACTAATATTTTCATTAAAAAGTTAGTCGCAGATAGTAACTGTATCGTTAGACAATTTAATATATATTAAGTAAAGTAAAATATGTGGAGATAAAACGGTTTTACGTTATTCATGCATTCTTTTTTATATGTATAAGCTATGAATCAACCTGCTGAAAAGAATGTATGCTCCATAATTTGAAACAGACTATTCATGGATGGTTTCTACTCTATCCTTTAAGAAAAGTTTTATGCTGATAATTTATTTTTGCATCTATAATACAAGATAACGTTGCCAAAATATAAGTTTAATCAAATCTGAGCTTATCTAGAAAATAAGGAAGTAAGATATTTTTAAAGCAAAAGAAAGTTATCTTTATTTTTGTATCATTTTGGTGTAAGAGATATATTGTTAAGAGAGTCACAATGGATAAAATGTTTTACCACCTATCTTGTTCAATTATCTTAATTTTCCAATTTAAATTAGTCATAATTTACAGCCTAAAATAGAAAAAAAAATATGTATACAGAATTTATAGAATGTTTGTTCATTTTAAGCGATACAGACTTACAACTAGTAATTCCAATAAAGATTACTTCGAGAGTCTAATGCTGTTTGAAAAATTATTTAAACTATCCACGCTATTTCTTAAAATGATAATTTAACAGTAAGTAATTTGAACTATTTTTCAAATCAGGATCTGTTAGTCGAATTGTCTTGAACCTGTCACTGGGGCAAAACGTTCAATTGATAAATGGTTATAAATATCTTCTTTGAAAGATTCTTAATTCTGTTATTGCATAATCGTTTCAGTAAAAGAATGATTTATAAATGTGATATTATCTTTGATAAAATTTATAGATTTTTTTTCGCCAATATTTAAGATTTTTATAACCAAAATTATAAAAAAATGACTCTTCTTGGCCATCGATTAATAAACACTGGTTAGAAAGCGGCGTAAAACAATGCAAAAAAGACTCCTTTTGCCCAAATTTATACAAATATTTAGTGCAAAATGCACAATAAATTTCTAGTAAAAAACTAAAATGGCGTTTACTGTAAAAAAAATATATATTAAATTATTATCCGTTTCATACTGAAAAATAATTTTCACCTACACAGCTTCTTTCTGAATTTGACATCACTGTAATTCTACTCCGATATTTTTATTTTTTATTTGTGCAAATTATTTTTATTTATGTAAAAAATTAAAATTAAAACAAAATAATGTTTTCGTTATTTATTTAAGTTCACAAAATTAAAACTGAACTAAAACTAATCGGGCTAAATGGTACATTACCTGCTGGTGAAATATATAATCGCGTCGCATCCGGTAGCGCGGCGTCGCCTATAGCAAATTTTTTAAATGAATATATACATACGTTACCAGATAATGATATAAAGATGGACTACATGAATCGTTGGTTTAGAGATTCGTGCTAACAGATCACTATATCGTGATCTATGAACGTACGTATATATTCATTAAAAAAAAGCTTGCTACAGGCGACGCCGCGCTGCCGGATGCGACGCGACACGTCTTTCACTAGCAGATAATCTACCATTTTGTCTTTGATTCTTATTAATTCATTAAAAAAAATTTTTTTAGATATCACAATATCGAAAACATCGATTGTTTAGATAAACGATAACACTACGCAGCAATAAGTCAGTAGAAAGGTCAATGTTTTTTTTTTTTATTGTCGAAAAACATCTATGATAGATTTTGATATCGATACACACATAAAAAAATAATCAATATCGAAAACATCGATTGTTTAGATAAACGATAACACTACGCAGCAATAAGTCAGTAAAAAGGTCAATGTTTTTTTTTTTATTGTCGAAAAACATCTACGATAGATTTTGATATCGATACACAAATAAAAAAATAAAAAATAAATAAATAATAATATTCCATTATGTAATATTCATAAATTCTCTTCGATGTTTATTTTAATTTGTTTAATCTTTTCGAAAATGTAATTTATATATGCATGAATAATAATGAGAAAATTAATTCATATAATCGATACTAATCAAAATTGATAATCGTGATGTTTAGTCTATACGATATCACTTCAATTAATAAGCTATAAATATATTTTTATATAATTTTCGGTGTTTTTTTTATTTATTTATTATGTTATCAAATTATACTTGATGACAGCATCGGAAGGCAGTATTAATTTAAGTCTATAGGATCTCATAGACTTAATACTGCCTTCCGATACTGTCGTCAAACTATATTTATTGCATCTAATCATCTATATTATGATTAATCGACTTATTAATGCATTAAAAATTATATTAAATAATAAACTACGTAGAAAAATAAATAAATAAACAATCAAGTGTTTATGTGTAATCACGAATTGCACACAGCTTTATTTATCATTTTGCCTTGGAATGTTAATAAAATCTGAAACACAAACACTTATAAAAGATGGCAATTTCCACATTATCCAAAACTTTAAAGGTCACTGAGGATCCGCGAATGTTGTAGTTGAAGAATACTAAATTAAAATATTCTAAGTGAATCGTGTCACGCCTCGATTAATTACTTAAAAGGGCAATTTGCCATTTGCATGCAAATACGGTTTAATTCACGCAAAGAATTTTTAAAATATTAAATTAATAAAACGATCTAAAAATTTTTGGAGAAGAAACGTCGTAAGCGGTTGGTTCAATATGGTCGTAAAGGAAAAGCATACCTTTCGCTGATGTTGCTGTTGTTGCTGGTGATGCTGATGTAAGTAATGAAGTTCTGAATGTGGAGGTCGGGGATGGCGAGATGCTGCGATATCAACAGGAATATGGCTGATAAACTGCGTCATCTCGAAGATAAAATTCGAAATAACTCTACCCTGTTAATTCTTAATTACACTAAATATAAAGTTCTTCAAAGAACTGCGATGCACAATAGCTGTCGTGCACGTATTCACTTGTTGAAGATGGGAGACGTCAAACCAATAGTGGACACGCCTAACACTCGACCGATCTCTTCCACCCCTCGGTGTTATAGTGGAACGGATGAGTAACCATAGCAACAATAACCACTAAGACCCTATCGACTACTGTTTCACCATTTCGGGATGAAAAGAGAACTTCTCATCCTCATCCTGCATAACAAGCATTGGCCGTATCTTTGAACTTGCTAGTGCAAACACAAATGGACACGATCCGTTGCGTTACCTAGCAACCAATCTGGGGATGCTACAACTCTATTTTAACAAGAATTGATGTTCCTCACGTCAATAACAAAAAAAAGAGTTAAACTTCTGTAACAATTAAAAAACTTAACAAAGTCGAGAACGTGTTTAAATATGGAAAATATATCAATTTAATCGATTAATCGTTTAATTATATAAATTTAATAATCGTCAAACTGGTAATTTTGTAGCTAATCTACCATATTACTAGAAAGCACTTTCATTAAAACAGTAAAATGCATAAAAATATTTTTATTTTTATGCATTATGCAATAGTTTATCAAAAATGACCGAAAATCTCATCCTAGTTTTAATAAAATAAATTCGGCTCTATATCATAATATGTTATGATTTTTCTCTTCTCAAATTATATGTCAAATTATGTTGTATTTTACGAAAAATATGACGAAATTTATCCGGACGTTCTCTAAAAATCAATATGGCAGCTAATTTTTTTGTTGTTTTACGAAGTATTGATAATCGAAAGCATCAGAAATTTGTTTCAGTTCTCGTCTGCAAATTTTTGAATATTTTAAATTAATTCTGATCGGATCTCTCTATCTTAAAGAGGTTTTTATAATTTGAATCAATAAAAAATAATATTTTATATAATATAATATGTTATATATAATTGAAATTTTCTTGAGTTTAGATATTAACAGCAGATGTATTAAGGAAAATTTTGCTATTTAATCTGTGAGCAAATAATAGCAAGTATATTAAGTAATGAGCAATTAATAGCAGGTATATAAGCAATGAACAATTAATAGCAAGTATATTAAGCAATGAACAATTAATAACAAGTATATTAAGCAATGAACAATTAATAACAAGTATATTAAGCAATGAACAATTACTAGTAGATATATTAAGCAATGAGCAATTAATAGCAAGTATATTAAGCAATAAGCAATTAATAGCAGGTATATTAAGGAAAATTTTGCTATTTAATCAGTGAGCAAATAATAGCAAGTATATTAAGCAATGAGCAATTAATATCAGGTATATTAAGCAATGAACAATTAATAGTAGATATATTAAGCAATGAGCAATTAATAACAGGTATATTAAGCAATGAACAATTACTAGTAGATATATTAAGCAATGAGCAAATAATAGCATGTATATGAAGGAAAATTTTGCTATTTAATCTGCGAAATTAGAAATAAATTTTCTGAAAGAATAAAATGTCTAAATTCATTCTAATCGAAAAAGATATATTTAAAAATATATATTATTACAATATTTATTGGATAATCTGTAGATTATTATATAAATACATAAAAAAGTAAAATATTATTATAATCTGTTTATTAAAAATAATTATCAAGTTAAATGTAGCAACATTATTATTTTTACATAATTCTAATCAAATAAAATTGTAATAATAGAGTACGCAAATCGAATTTATGGCGTTTGGCACGTAAAGATTACAGGCTTTTCTATCACTAACTTAATATGACACACCCATTCAATCTGTGCTTAATTTGGATAGAAATAAACTAAGTACTTAATATATTTCTAGAATTTTATCTATTAACGATGGATCAATTACTTATATATTATGCAAATTAATTTATTTGATTTTAATTAAGTAAAATTAACAACAAATGCAACTCTGAGCTCATTATATTGTATAAATTTGGGCCTTCTCAGAGATATCCTCTCGATCTCTTATACCTTTGGAACGCTAAATATTTTGAAAATGATTTGGCATAATGTCAAAAGTATAAATATGCATTAAATTTTAAGTCAAAAACCTTTCATGTATAATAAAGTCAGAAGAAATGGCCGTTTTGTATTGATAAATTCGTTATAAGGTCATCTTAAAGGGGGGAAACTATTATTATTTCATTTTGAAACCCAAAAATTACATTTACGCATATATATTTTAAATATAATAAATAAATAAAACATATAGCCCTAAAAACGGGATATAAGTAGTAAAAAAACAAAATGTAGTGTCGACTTTTCCCCCAAACATTTAACGATATCGACAGAAGCACGTTATATTCTAATATGGCGTGCTTCTGTCAATATCGTTAAAAGTTTTGGAAAAAGTCAACATACTATATTAATTTTATTTATTTTTTTTATTTATACAATTTAGATATAATATTTAAATAAATCCAAATAAATACTAAAAAAATAAATACAGCTCGTCATAAACATCATTTTTTGTTAACAACTTGTTTGTTCATCCTTTTAGAGAAGATGTATACAAGCTGTAAGTCTTTCTGATGCTAAACATTGGATTTATTTCTTGTAAAGAGTAAATCCATTTGTAACTTGCCATCACTTTTTCACGTTTAAACTCATGGTAAGCCATTTTTGCTAGTAAATTCAAGTTCCATCTGCCTCACCTCCAAACTGTTTAGAATTCAAGAGGAAGGAGATGATGACCTAATTGTTCTTTCATTGAAACAGTAAATCTGATACCTTTTCTTAACTGTCTGATATAATACTAATCACAATGCAGGATCTACTATTACAAGGAACACCCAATATTTTTGTCGCAATTGCAACATCCATCTGCTTTACTTGTTCTTCTTTTCTTGCAATAACAATGTTCTTAATGTTAACGCTGTTATTGCAATGCCAATTTTCTTAATGTTAACGTTAGTGTTGCTATTGCAATGCTAATTTTCTTAATGTTAACGTTAGTGTTGCTATTGCAATGCTAATGTTCTTAATGTTAACGCTCATGTTGTTATTGCAATGCTAATTTTCTTAATATTAATGTTCTTAATGTTAACGCTCATGTTGTTATTATAATGCTAATTTTCTTAATGGATGTCGCAATTGCAACATCCATCTGCTTTACATGTTCTTTTTTTCTTGCAATACTAATGTTCTTAATGTTAACGCTGTTATTGCAATGCTAATTTTCTTAATGTTAACGTTAGTGTTGCTATTGCAATACTAATGTTGTTATTGCAAAGTTATTGCAAGAAAACTTGCTTTCAATGTTTTCTAAACAATATTTTCTGAATTCACTGACCAAGCTTCCCTTTATAATCATAAATTGGGGATTTTTTCATACCCATAATATAAAAAATTTAAATAACTTTCTTCAAATGGAAAGGAAAAATTCGGTTAAAATTTGGCATTTACAGGTCACGCCAACAGTTGAAGGAATTTCTCCGAATCACACGATTTGAATAAAGAGGACAGTACTCTGCATTTTGAAATTTTTGTATTTTTATAAAATCTAGTCATCTTTCGGTAAGCTTAATATTACAGCATACTATAAATTCACAGAAATCATGTGCATCCAGGATATTTAATATCAAATTATCTGCACAGAGATTTTTACATTATGTGCAATTTATAACACTTAAGACCCACGAATGGAAAATAAACGTTGTACTCTAGCATACTATAAATTCACAGAAATCATGTGCATCCAGGATATTTAATATCAAATTATCTACACAGAGATTTTTACATTATGTGCAATTTATAACACGTAAGACCCACGAATGGAAAATAAACGTTGTACTCTTTATTAAAATCAAATATTAAAACCCTATCATTCCCACACGTGTACACAAGCATTCGGACTGTACACAAATACTCGGTACAATGTATTTTATGCGTGTGAAACTACATTACAATAGTCCCTAGAGTGCAGTTTCATAAAAATTGTCTGAATCTTCCGGATGTCGAGATTTCCCTAAAGGACTATATATAATGGATTATTCTGAGAGAAGAAGATAATTCAGACATCGGAAGTATTTGTGAACGACTCATTTTCAAGTTATATATAGCATTCGTTTATTGCGACACGGACTCTCAAAAGACAGACGAAAGTAAGACGGCTTTCCAGCAATATCAAAGTGAGCTAAAATAAAAAACGGAAAATTTAAAAATGTAATAAATTATCATTATAGAGTTGTTTCGAAAATCAAAAATACTGTAAATAGATGCCAATAAATGCATTCATAAAATAATTTTTACGAAATATTTTGTCATCTTGATCGCTTTTTACCAATCGATGCCATTTTTAAATGTGTGAAACGTGGCTTTTCATTAAAGTTGTATTGTATATATATATATATAGCAAAACATTTTTTTAAACATGAAAATAAAACTATCGTAAAAAGATAAATTAATATTTTCCTCATTAATAAACTAATTATTTTAGATTTTGTTATTAGATGGCAGCACGGCACGTACATTAATATAAAATTTTCAGAAAATAAAAATTTAAATGTTGAAATATGGAAAATGTTTTTTTCATGTGACTGTATGACCACTAATTTTCGGAAAATCTATCATAGAGTTCAAATTTTTAAATGTTTGAGGATGCAAAAGTGAAAGTCATTTTCCATGTTACATTTCATAAAATCAATCAATTAATTCGAAAGATATTGTATTGTAGAATGAGAACAAGGACTTACTCAGAGGTTTGGCCTATAGAAAAGGGATAGAGAGAATAGGAGGTGGAAATACAGTAGAAGAGTTGGGGGGAAGGGGAATGAAAGAGGATAAAATGAGCAAGCACACAGAAGGCTACCTGAATGGATTCATTCCTTAAATCTTTGCTTTACCATTTCTAAAACAAAAATTGTTTCGATTAACTTTATGCTTAGGAGTAATGAGACCAACTATAGCACCCTAACGAAAGTGACAGATTGTTAGTATTGCATAACTAAGTTAAACCAGTGTCTAGACTTAGAACTAAGCACAATGCAGACCTGAAGGGCAATAAGATTCGGTTAAGCAACCCTTTTCAATTAATGTTAACAAAATTATTCTAATCTTAACGAGCTAGCCTAACAGCTAATTGTCCGTAACACTAACTGTGTTAACATATGTTAGTACCTAACTATGTTAAACATATGTTAGCAATAAGAATTTTATTAAGGTCAAAATCGATGTACCAATTTGGCAATTCAAAAGATATTTAAAAAAGCATCTCAAAATTTGAACGGGCACTGTTTATAAATGGTTGAACTTACAATATTATACAAAGTAAGCTGTATGGAGGTCACCTTCAATGCAGAGAATATTTTAAAAAAAATCTATCAGTTACAGTAGTTCAAAAGTTATCAGTAGGTAACATGACAGATAGTATGATGATTTTCTAACACTTACTTTTCTTCAGAAAGTATTCCCCTACTTTTTATTCGTTTGAAAAATAGGCTGATAACCTTATAATGATAATTTTATCAAATAATAATTATATCGTACGATAGGGTAATTAATCTAGCACGTGGAAAATATTATTTAGCAGGAATGTCATTATCGTTTAAATGTTTATAATTCCTGATAAATCTATGACAGATAACAATTTTTTAATCTTTTTTGAATTAAAATAAATTTTCAAATCATAAATCACATAATTACAAAATAATTTGTTATAATATAGATGTTTTATATTAAATTTTATTGTTTTAAAGAAGATATTTAAATATAATAATTAGTACAATTGTATACATTGTAAAATCCAGCAAAAATGGTACCGATCCATAGGAGATCAAGACACAAAATATCCCCAACGAACTAGGGATCAAATGTCAAAGGTTACCGAGATATACACGCGTCTAGGTAGCATAGGTAGAGACCATGGGAACAGGACGCGTCGCGCTGCACACTGTAGCGAGGCGAAGCACGGTGTTAAACACTACGTACTGTGAAACTTTCAGCCTCTATAGCTCGTTAACCTTTGACCTTTGACCCCTAATTCAATAGGGATATTTTGCGTGTCTCGACTACCCTATCCATCGGTACGACTTGTGCTGGGTTTTGCAATGTATGCAATTATATCCAATAATTATTTATAAAAATTAGTAGTGTGTCATATTTGTTAGTTTTAATTTTTTAATTGTTTCTAGCATTAAATAATAATTTAAAATATCGTTTCAAACAATTTAATTATCGACAACATATATCATATTACATCCAAAATTCAATCAAATTTGTCTCGTTAGACTGCAGTTAAAGAAAGATTTAATATTGCACAACAGCTATGATTCATTATTTTTAATGTCTGACAGAACATTTAGTAGCAGATGTGTACTGATTCTCAACTTTTTTTTTTATATATTATAGCTTCATCCTATATTTTATAAAAGAGATACAGTAGCAGTTGCCGCTTGAAATCATACTTTTCGTTAACATAAAAAAAATCTGCTTTTAATTAATACTAATGAAATTTTAATGATAATTTAATGAAATAATTAAAAATTATATATAATTTTATATTTTTTATATGTTTAAATAATATATTTATACTGTATTTTGTTGTATTTCCTTCTTCTTGAGGTGGAGTTTGGCAATTCCTTTCTATCATCTGTTGTTCTGAACAACTGCTCAGAACCAAGCTCAATCATTTTCTCTTAAATTGCAAAGTCATGATGATCTTCTTCTTCCAGGTTTCCTCATCCCTTCAATCTTGCCCACAATTAATAACTATAGGATATAATATCTTTTGTGACGCATCAGATGTCCCAGATATGCGGTTTTCCTGTTTTTTTTTATTATAATAATCAATTAGCTCTGGCTGTTAATTTTCCTCAGATAATTTTCATTTCTCATTTTTGCTATCCAAAATATTTATCGATTATAAATTTTCGCCTGGCTTTATTTTTATCTTAAAATTTCAATACTGAAACGATAACTCTTAGATGCTGGAATGTTAATAACATTTTGTTTTTATAGAATGTGTGCCATGAAATGTAAAAGATTGTGAAGCATTGCAGTATTGTGTTATTATTTTGGTGACATTTTAGGCTATTTTTATACATAATTCAGAAATTCCGGACACTGCATTATTGAATATCCATTCCCTATTAGTTTGTTCATAAGAAGTCTAGTTCTTTATTCTTTCTTTCCTTCCTTTCTTCATGAAATTCTGCTTCCTTTACATCAATGGATTTTGGTAAATATATCCGCAACAGTTTTTTGCTCTATTAAAACATTATTGTGCTTTCTTGATATATTTGGAATATACAGGGTGTTTTCTAGCAGCCGTACTACCTTTTTTCTCGGAAATGCGATGAGATAGGAAGTAGGAAAAAAATTTTTGATTACCAAAGTATACCTGAAGAATCGAATGGGCATGATAAAAATTTTGTGGGCCCATCGGAAGTAGAGGCACAAGAGGTCAACTTTGAAATCTCGAATGAAAACATATGCTGATTTTGGCATAATTGGATAGAACTGTGAAAAACAAACAACTTTTGTTTGAAAGTTTTTTAATATTTTTTGGCATAATTGGATAGAATTGTGAAAAACAAACAACTTTTGTTTTGAAAACATAATTGGATAGAACTGTGAAAAACAAACAACTTTTGTTTTGAAAGTTCTTTAATATCACTTACAGATTGTGAGATATCATAAAAAAAAAGATGCCGCCGCATGTAGATTGGGCTATTCAAGCAATAAGAAGAAGAATCAGACAGAGGGCATCTGTGTACATTGACAAACATTATTGAAGCAGCAAAGAGCAGTATTATGCAAATTTAAGGCGAATTCTGGTACTCTGTAGTAGCACTCAAACTACAGGTGTGATAAGTCTTTCGCCATCATAGTTCAGCATGGAGCCATACTCAAGAACAAGGGTTTCTGGACTTGTTTCAGCCCTTAATGAGCGTCATGATGTACACAGATGCTCTCTGTCAGATTCTTCTTTTTATTATTGTTTGAATAGCCCAATAGGCGGTACATGCACGGCATCTTTTTTTGTGATATCTCACAATCTCTGGGCCTAGGCTTTCCAAGCCAAAAATTTGAAGTGCTTTTCACATGTGGCAGCATCTTTTTTGTGATATCTCACAATCCGTAGATGATATATTAAACATCTTTTTTTTTGTGATATCTCACAATCCGTAAGTGATATTAAAATATTTTCAGTACATGTGGCGGCATCTTTTTTTGTGATATCTCACAATCCGTAAGTAATATTAAAAAACTTTCCAACAAAAGTTGTTTGTTTTTCACAGTTCTATCCAATTATGTCAAAATCGGCATTGGTTTCCATTGGAGATTTTATAGTTGACCCCTTGTTCCTACTTCCGATGAGCCCACAAAATTTTTATCATGCCCATTCGATTCTTCAGATTACTTCCGATGGGCCCACAAAATTTTTATCATGCCCATTCGATTCTTCCCTCCATTGGAGATTTCATAGTTGACCCCTTGTGCCCCTAGTTCCGATGGCCCCCACAAAATTTTTATCATGCTCATTCGATTCTTCAGATATACTTTGGTCATCAAAATTTTTTCTCCTACTTTCTATCTCATCGCATTTCTGAGAAAAAAGGGTGGTACGGGTGCTAGAAAACACCCTGCAGATTAGACACTGTATCGCAGAAATGTAAAATTACTTTTATAATTTAAATATCAGAGTATAGCTGTATACGAAGATACCATATACATAAAATTTTCAAGAAACTTATACTTAAAAAATTAATGCTGTAGTTGTTTTTAATAAATCAAAATAGACAATCCTGATTCAACTAACTGGCATATTTTAGGTTACTAATACGCAGATATATTCGGCATCTAAACATAAAAAATGGGTATATTTTAATTTTCATTTATTATAACTTATTTTCAAACTTCTCCGAATTTTTACGCTGACAAAAGATTTGCCACAGAATAAAATTTCATGCAGTTTCGGTTCTGAAAAGTTTTACTCGATATAATCGCAAAAATGGAAATTAAATTATGGGTTTTTAATGTAATTAATTAAGGTTGTTAGAGCAACTAAAATACTGAAAATAGGTAAAGGAGTATCCCACAATTTCAAAGAGAATCTGTTCTCTCAATCGATTTTCACAAAACTTGATATATATAATGTTCAGAAGAATGAGTACATTATCCATTATAGAGTTTTCCGAAAAATCACTGGGTACTATGCTATAAGTGAAAATTGGTAGAGTCTCTAAAGGATTATTACACGATAATAGGTGTACATTTTTTAACGAAACTGACAAAAATTATAGTGAACGTGGTAAGTGCACATTGATATTAGCGAGTTTCTGTGTTTTTTAAGAAAAATTTTGGCTTGAAATCATTTCAAAATATTAATTTTTAAGATTTCGAAATATTAATGTTTCCAATATTTTTATTCATTGCGTAATAAACAGCACCTTGAAAATGCAGAATTGATCTGATAGAAACCCCGATGACAGTACACTGATTTATTTTGGAATGATTATAGATAAGGTAAGATTAATTATTGGTATATATGTGATCAAAATCATCTTAAAATATAGCTTAAGCTATATATCGAATATCATAAAAATCTATTTAATAGTTCTATAATTATTAATGGAAAATATCAGAAGTTCAAAAATCCGCCTTTTAAAACGACTGAAGAACTCAACATCAGCGTCAGAAATAACTCAACACCAGCTTGCTTCTGTTTTTGTTTAACGTTGTTGTTTCTGTTTGACGATGATAATGATTTGTTACACTAACTTTAAAAATCTTATCATCTAGCAGGAACTACTTTTCTGCGACGTTAGAAAACGATGTAAACCGATGTCAACACACTCACCACATTCACCACCCTAAACTGCGATAACTTTTTAGCATTGGTTTTACGTTTTCTAACGTGGCAGAAAAAGTAGTTCCTGCTAGATGATAAGATTTAAAAAGTTAGAGAGTGTAACAATCATTATCATCGTGAAACAGAAACAATGGAGTCAAACAGAAATCAGAAACAAGCTGATGTTGAGTTATTTCTGACGTCAAAAGAGATTAATCATTGATGACTTGCTGTTGAGGTTTGGAAGGCACGTCAAAGAGACTAATCATTGATGACTTGCTGTTGAGATTTGGAACGCGCCCTAATTTTCGACGACTTGACAATCCGGCTAAATCTCATAAAAATCTAATAAATAATTCAATATAGGCTATATTAAGAAATTTGAACATCAGCCATTTTTAAATGATTAAAATTAGAAGGGTTAAATTATGCGGTATTGGATAGTTTTTAATATTTTCAATTATAGCATGGACTCCACCAATTTAATGAGAAAATGATAATGGAAGACTCGTTGCATCCAACATTTTAAAAAAGTTTCGCAATAAAATTTGACAGGTGCAGTTTCTCCACGGAAGAGCGATTTTGGCAAACTGTTTCTAAGATAGATAACAACATTTTTAAATAAAATGGATAATAAATTAGATCATAAAAAATAGTGAGAGAATTTCAGAGGTTAGTAAAACATTATCACATGTATAAATATTCACTAATTTATTTTTTAAAATTTATTAGTAGTTAAAATATTCCAATAAATTTTTAATATACTGAGCAGAATAATGTGACAATATTATTTATCATCAATTATACTTAAAAAGCATTATCCATCTCTTTTTAACGACAGAATTTATTTCACCAAATCTCTCAGTGCATGTTTGGCATACAGGAACAGACAAAAGGATTTATTTAAATCATCTGTTTATTTCTAATAAATTACATTAAATATTTAAAACCATAAATTATAAAACTTTTAATAACATTAAAATTCCTATATTTGTTAATTACAAAAAAAATTTTTTTTTTAAATTATATAGTATATTTCACAAATTCACACTGGCAAAATGCATTTCGGCCCTGTAGGCCCTCCTCAGTTGCAACTAGTTGTGAATTCTTATTTTTACAATCCAACTCACTATCCTAAAAAAAGTCATCAATCTTCTCAAATAGAATTTTAAAATGCAAATATACAAGCTGAAAGTTTTTTATAGTTGCCATGCCCTTTAATAATGCTTATTTTCTTACAGTATTTTTTATGTGCATTTCTTACTGTATCAATTTCAGAATTTATACTGAGCATGTTAATCCAGCCCTCGTATTTAGCTTTTATTTGTTCTTCTGACATATACATCTGATTCTCAAAGTTATTCTTGTTTCTTTTTTATTTTTCAAAAAATAATTCTATTGCAATCAAATTCAACGTTTAATAATACCGCAATTACAAATTAGAAATAAAACAATTAACTTTTACCTAAGTATTTCCAGTGTTTAAACTTATAATTCCCAAATGCTTTTTAAGTATAATTGATCATAAATATCACTGCTATATGTTGTTATAATATTTAATATTATTTATAATATAAACTTGCATCATGACATATTAATTACATAGATAGGGGCTGTTCTCATTATCTCACGAAGGGAGAGCCGTGATAAATCGTCCCCTTTGTTTGAAAATACTGTTATTATTATATTTTAACTATTTTTTGAAAAATTAATGACTTAGAATGACGAAATACAGAGAAATAATTCACCATCCACCATTTTTAAAAGACTCTGAGACTAATCTTGAGTAAAAAACGTATAAAAACGATAATTTATCAAAAATCAGTGCTAAATTTGGCATACAGATGGCAGGATGATAGCTACGTATACAAATTACAGCAATATTTATTAAAATAACAAAATTTTCAACAAAGTCGACATTTTCAAGCATACTAATACTTCCTATAAAATAAAAAGTATTAATCTTACATTATTTTAAGAAAATAACGAAA